>PVJX010005352.1:0-86153 GCA_004027295.1 Dolichotis patagonum
TGTGTGTGTATGTGTGCATGCGCATGTGTATTTTGGCTCTTCTCTTCCCAATCTATTTCTTGGTTAATGGGAAAAGACCAGCACGGTTGCTAGGACCTGGAGAGCCAGAGGCAGCTTGCAGAGGACAGAGCCGTACAAGGTGAGACCGTGCAGTCTGCAGGGCTCCACTGTGGACCTGTGGGCCGAGGGCGGATGCACTGTGGCCTCTTTGTTTTGTTGCTCAGGGTCAGCGGCACACGGAACACCTGCCGTTTTTCTGGACGCTGAGATTTATCACCTGTGTCCAGCATAAAGTGATGTGAGCCACTCACTCTGCATTGTCCTTGGGAAATGGCACAACAGGCACTTGGGGTAGGGCAGTGGATAAGAACCTGGGGGTACAGGGGGCTCTGGCAGAGCCCACTGGGGAGCAGTGGTGCCTCGGGGTGCATCCAGGGTTGGGGTGCCCTCCTTTGCACCACACAGTGCAATTTACTGGGTTCGTGAAAGGGCAGAGGCCTCGGGCGAGTCCGAGAGAGGATAGAGGACCGAGGGGGACTGCTCACAAGGAAAGCCTGGTCTCCCATGCAGTTTGGGGCATGTGGCGTCCTGCTCAGGAGACCTGTCAGGAGAGCGTGCCCCAGGCTTCCCTCACGGAAGGGAGGCTGTTACATTAGTTTGGACCTGGATCTTTTGTAGCCGTGACTATGAGAAAAGTACAGTTGCTGATACCGCTGTGTACTGTTCTCTCCTGTGAAAGATGATGGTAGACAGGTTTCTTGCCCGGCACAGTGATATGCTGACAAAGCCATGTGAGCAGCAGTGGCCTGTGAATGCTGCCACATGACAGGGCCAAGCAGTGCGGCCCCCCCCCCCGGTCTTCCTGCCCTGTTCAGCGCTGCGTCTGCTGTGCAGTTACATCCTGAGCTCCATCCTGAGCTCCCATTCTGAACTCCCGTCCTGAGATCCCATCCTCTTGTGGGCAAAAGCCGTCCTGTGGCAATGGTGTTTTGTGGGAGATGTGCTCTGGGAAAGCCATGCAATGTGAATGTAACAATAAAACTGGCCTCACCGAGTATGAAGTGTGAGATAGCACAGTCTCTACAATCCGTAACCCTTGGAAGAAAACGTGAGAAGTAACAGCGCCATGAATAATGGCAGACTTTCCATGGCCCCCAGGGCTGGCTTTACAGGATGAGGGCTCCGCAGAAGTATTCAAGGGGGACCGGAAAACACAGAAGAGGAGCAGGAGGCAGATCCTTCTCATGCATGGCTGCGTCCCATGTGTGGGGTCCACTGTACGTAAAGTTGGACTTGCACTCTGTGAGGCCATCCTCAGAAAATTGGCCCTTTTCGGGTTGTTTATGCCCGTGGATAACAGTCTCACAGTTGCTATCCTGTGTGGAGCTGCCTTAGATTTTTATTTTAACTGTTTAAAAACATATATTTAACTGTGGCACTAATACATCATTTTGAAACTTTGGAAGGCAGGGAAATGCAAAATCATTTATATTTCTGTATCATTAAATTGCCATCAGTATTTTCATGACTTCCCTCTGAGGATTTTTTTCCTTGTGTATCTTGTTTATCCACCTCATGCATTTGTGTCATTTTATCACCTGCACGTCATGTCCGTGCTTCTCTGTTGCTGTAATGACCGCACACGCTTCCTTTGGTTGTACAAATGCCTCAGTGTACATAGATTTGCCCTGATAGATTACTTGGCATGAAAATCCCCGGGCTTGTGGATTTTGTATGCCAAGTTTGCCAAACACAACCGCTCCGTGGAGCCTGTTCCTCCTTTTCATGTTTGTGTGAGCCTTCACTGGGGAGGATCATCTTCTGTTGGGTGCTTTGTTTGTGCCCTTGTTTATGCTGAACGTATTTGACAGGATGGCGGGACCGATTCCCCTGCTCAGAGGCCAGGGTGCGTGGCGGGAGAGCAGCTCACTCACGTGTCAGGAAGGACAGCCCTGTCAGCACCCTGCAGAAGATGTAAAAAAGCCCTCTTGTGCTTGTTTCTGTGACACAACTGGTGCTGCCAAACTGGTCACTGGCTCTGTAGTGATGTAACAGTGAGGATTATAGCAGAGGCACCACAGGCAGTGCGGCCCTGGTGGGGCACTGGGGTGGTTTGGGAGGCCACGTGAAGGTTATCTGTGACACAGGATGGCAGCGCAGTAGTGATGAAGGAGGAGCTTACCGAGGAGTGACGCGTGTCCTGTGGAGTGTCAGGCAGGTCAGCAGGAAGCGTGTGACTGTGTGACGTGTGTGGACCCTGAACCTTCCCACCACCTTCAAGACCTGGGCTCCCCGTTCCCACTTCCTGCAGGCTGGAGGGGAGCAGGATCCAGGGAACATCGAATCACTAACATCACCTACCCTGCTTCCTTGGAGGTGTTCCTAATTAGGTACCTGTTACAGAGTTAATTTTAGGAACAGTATGTTTTAGCTCATGCTCAGGTGTGTATTGGACCCTTCTTTCCAGTGTGTTGATCTGAGGAACAGGAAGGGTCCTCTTGTGAGTTTGCTGCCTGGTCAGTGCCAGTGTTCAGCCTCACTGTCACCTGAGAGATCGCGTGTGGCCTTAGGGCTATGGGCCCGGCTGTTGACATCCATCCAAATACCTTGTCCTCTGGGTGGGGTTCACACATGAAACCCTCCAACAAGCAGGTCCTCCTTCAGGTTTAAGGTGTGCGACCTTTGTTAAGATTCAGAGTGCGGAGTTGGCATCGTACAGCCTGACGGTTCTCTGGGGACCTCAAGAGGCAATGAGGATGGGGATGCTAACTCAGTTACCAGGCACCTGGGGAGGAAGAGAAAACTGGGGCAAAGGGGAGGAAGCCTGTAGCCATCAAAGACAGGCTGGGCAGACAGTGCTTCACCTGCGGCAGCCAGCACCCCATCTTTCCCGAGGTGCTCCTTAGAGCACTGCTCAGCAGATGACAACCAGGATGGAAATACAGCTGCCACCTGTGTGTGTGTGTGTGTGTGTGTGTGTGCATGCAACAGCACTTTACAGGAACAGAATGTCTCAGTCCATTTTGTGTTTCTATAATGAAATACAGAGGCTGGATACTTTACAGAGGAAAGAGGTTTAATAAGCTCACACTTTGGAGATCTAAGCACGGGGTCAGGTTGGCCTCTGAGGAGGGCCTCTGACAGAGCTGTCACAAGGTGGATGGCATCCCATGGGGGACATACCAGAAATGGGGGAAAGAGGGAGAGGTGGTGCTTCACATGGCAAGAGGAAGGTAGTGCCTGGTCACAACCTGCTCTTGAGGTAGCTGCTAAGACTTCATTCCTGTAAGAAAAAATGTTGTCTCCCTTTAATACCTGATCCCCGTCTCTCCCGGGGCCTGCGCCTGACCTCGGGACTAGACTAGCCAGATGGAATGGTTCATTCATACTCTGGGCTGCCCTCAGGCTGCCTGGCAGAGGAGTGGCAGGCACGAGGTGACCCATATACCTGGAATATTTATCTTGTGCTTCACAGGAAAAGTTTGCCAGCACAGTTAGCCAGGGATCATAGATACCATGTATTTATTTTAGGCATCTTAATGTCTGATCTGACTATTCTGTAGATTTGTTATTATTTTTTATTTTAAAGAGAAAAAACCAATAAAAACAAAGACACAGAATTTCAAATACAAGGTAATAGAAAATCAACAGTGGTTAATGTGTTGTGTATTGTCTTCAAAGCAGTTGCTCAAGTTATAAGATACAGATATGCATAATTGATCAAACAATATAAACACAAATCATTTTTTAAATAAACTAAGAGAAATCAGTAGTATAATTATCATAGCTATCTTTTGTATATATGTATTTTTTTCTTTTAACTTTCTTCTTTTATCTTTTCACCTATCCCAGTTGTTCTTTGCTTTTGAGCTGTTTCTTTTCCTTTCACGATATCTGTTGTAGATTTTGGCTGTTATTTACTTGTTCAGTTTCTTATGCTAGGGAGACAATACATTTACACTTGTGGGTCTGGTTTATTTCAATACTGTTCCGTAGATTTAAGGCAGGAGTTTTAAGAAAACACCATGACTTACATCAGGATGAATGTTTTATCATGAAAAAAATTAACTTCAAAAATAGTGTAATGAGTGGAGGCTTTGGTGTGTTTTAAGCTTGACTAGGCACCAAAAAGCTGATCTCTTGGTTACACATCCCTGATCCACCAGCCTTTCAGGTGCTCCCAGTTATTACAAGATGGAAATAGTAGTTTCCCTAAAATGTCATCTCCTGTTTCTTGTAAAGAGGAAGCATTTGTCACTATAATTTATTTAAGGTATGACTGTGAATATAAATACAGAATGTTGCTTTTATTCTTGGAAACTTGACAAGTGTTTCAGCTGGGTTGTGTTTCTCTCCTTTTAGCTCGAGGTCCATGGCCCAAGATGACTCTAGCAGTGGAGACTGTCTTCCGTAGAGAGGGAGACCCGATCTCAGGCTGGGATGAACATGCCACTGCATCAGGTCTCTGCCATTCCAGCCCAGGACGCCGCTTCTGCTAGAGTCTACAGGAGCAAGACCAAAGAAAAGGAGTGGGAAGAACAGGTAGTAGGAGACAAGCTTTTCATACTGCACTGTTTTTATTAAAGTTTCCTTAAATATGATCCAGACTAGAACCTAAGCTGCAAGGATCAAGGTGTTCTCTGATCTCATGATAAAAAAAACACACAGAGTGTGCTTAGGGAGATTGTCTTTTGGTTGCTTTTCAGATTATTAAATTAGGAGTGAACTCATTTTGCTTGTAAATGACTAACTTAAAAGCCCAAGTTACTTCATTGGTGATGTCTTCTGTTGATTTCTGGTATATCACTTAATATAACGTTGTTTACATCTTAGAACATGACACAGAGTATACATTTATGTAAAGTAAAAGAGCTGGGCATGGTGGTACAGACTTGCAATCTCAGCACTCCAGGAGGCCGAGGCAGAAGGATCACAAGTTCAAGCCCAGCCCGGGCAACTTAGTGACAACAAAATCCTGCGTCAAAATTTACAAAAGAAGAAAAGGCTGGAGGCACAGCTCAGTGTGAAGACCCCGGGCTCTGCTTGGTATGAGGGTGTCACAGCGTGTGTCTGCTGTGCACTGCCGCAGCATGTGGCACCAGAGTGAGGGTCTGCCCAGCTGCTGGGGATAACTGAAGGTGCAGCAGTAGCGTAGTGACAGAAGCGGAATCACTCACAATGGCCTCATCCCAGCCTGAGGGGCCCAAAAAGACTCCTGCAGAGGGTGGCATTTGTGTGGAGAACTGAGCTGTGACCTGGACCTTGTCAGAGAGCGACAACAACTGGTTTGGGATGCTGTGTGCCAAGTGCCCAGAGGTTGGAGCGTGGCGAGTCTGAAGAGACTCAGAATCGCACAGATGAAAAGGTTGGAGTGGGTAGGGGCGCGGTAGGGGCGCAGTAGGGGGCTGTGCAGGTTAGCAGAGAGTTTCTGTAAAGAGTTTGGATGTATTTGTGCCTAGATTGGAGGATGAGTTTTGTTCTTAACACCTTCGTGCAAGCCTGCACTTTGGAAAGCAAATTCAAGGAGCGAATGGGGTTATTTAGTAACTTAGTCTAGGTTGTGAACTTTTTCTGTAAAGGGCTGGATGAGACATCCAGGCATCTGGTCATTGCACAGGCCTCACAGAGATGCTCACAGCCCAGCACGCCGAGATGTCACTGGAGACACAGCCTTCCATGGCCGCCCTTCACGCATTACTGTCTGTGGGGTGTGGCTGTTTTAGACCCTGTATCTCCTCTGCTCCTCTCTGCTATCATCATGTGTGGACACTCGGAGGCAGCATTGTGAACTTGTGTGCGAGGCTGTCCCAATACAGTGTTGTTTATCAGCAGGCAGAGGCTGTATTTGGTGCCCTGCCAGTCCCTGAAGATCCTTAGCTGGGGGCCAGGGTGATGGTGACCTCATCTAGAACTGGGTGAGAGAGACAAGAGGTCCATGAGTTGATTTATATGTTGGATGTGGAGTGCCCCTGGCTGGAGCAGGGGAGCTGACAATGGCTTCCTGCTTTCTCCTCAGCCTTAAAGGGGTCTGTACAAATGTGTGCTTGTTGGTTCCATACCATTCCTACTTTATTTTATTTCTTTCGGGTTTTTTTGAGACA
Organism: Dolichotis patagonum; assembly: GCA_004027295.1. NCBI lineage: Eukaryota > Metazoa > Chordata > Mammalia > Rodentia > Caviidae > Dolichotis > Dolichotis patagonum. The sequence continues at coordinate 6,102 of PVJX010005352.1, forward strand.
AGGCTTCATTGTAGTTCAGGTTGGCCTTGAACTTGCAGCAATCCTCTTGCTTCAGCCTCCGAAGTACCCAGATTATGGTCCTGCACCATCACAGCTGGCTTTCCAGTTTTAATGGTTAAAATTACTCTTTTTCCAAGACTGTAAAGAATCCTTATACAGTTAAGAATTAGTAAGTCTTATTTGACCTGGAATCATTATGGTTGATAGGATACCATTCTTTGCATTATTCCATCAAGAATTTTTAAAAACCAAATTATACCGTATAACTTTTGAACTACATGAACTGCAGAGAAAGAAAAGCTCCATGTACATAACAGGAGGTTTGTGTGTTCTTTATCTTTTCGTGTACTCTTCCTGTTCTCATGAGTTTTTGGGAGAGCTGTGGCCAGCTTTGGTTGAGATGTCAGCTGAGGGAAGCAATGGGATGGATGCCTGGTGGGCATAATACTGATGTCAGTATTTTATGTTTTCTCCAGCTTGCTGGGCAGGAGAATACATTAAGGTGTCTTCCATGTTCTGTCAGTGAAAGGTTTATTTTTTTTTATTTTTTTAAATTATTTTTATTTTAAAGAGAATAAAACAAAACAATGAGAACAATATTGGACTTCAAAAACAAAACAGTAGGAAATCCACAGTAGTTACTATATTGCATATTGTTATTCTCTAAATAGATGCTCAGACTACTGGCTTTAGGTCTGCAAAGTCAATCAAACAATACAAGCATTAAGTTCGTTCTTTACTCCAGTTGATGTCATCTCAGCCTGTGTTCCTCTGAATCAGCTGGTTGCTTAGGAGGAGGGCAAGGGATCTTGTCTTGCTGCCTGTGCACTGGCTGACTCGTGAGGGTGCTGCTGCCTGGTCCTCCCACCCCAACCTGCCGGCTCAACTGCTCCTGATGCACTGGAGGGCACTGCTACCCAGTGGTTGATTTAAATTAATGGTGTTTTCTTGGACCCCTTCGTAGCCTGAGTGGTATTTCAGGTGCTTGCCTGCACCACATTGAGTTCTCTCTTCAGTGTTGTGTTGAACGTGGACACTAAGGTCCTGGAATGGCCTGGAAGTCTGAGATCGCAGTTCATGTCTTCCTTCCATGGTTTGGGAAAAGAAGATGCAGGCTGTCTCATGTCTGTTCATCTAAGTGCACAGACCTGTCAGTAGGAGTTAGGGCTCTGATTGAGGAGTTTGTGGGGAGGGTGTGAATATTTAGTCTGTAGCAATCTGTACATGGAACAGAGAAAGGAAGAATTCTGGTGTTTTAGGCCAGGAAAGGGGATTCTTCTTTATATATACCCTTCTGCGAACATCATGGTCTGTGGATATTCAGTCAGTGCCTACTGAATTGCTCTCTTTGGCAGAGGTTTAAAGATCTGAGTGAACAGCACTGGGATTTAGATGGGTATCAAGCAGAGAAACTGTCTTGCCCTGCCTTAGTTGGGTCAGTACTTTTGAACACGTGGCCTTTCTGACATTTCTGGGAGTTGTGGCACCGGGGCACACTGGTGGGACCTCCAAGAGCGTCACAGCAACTGCACAGAGCTGAGAGTGCTGGCTGTGTGTCCAGGGCCTGATGTGCACCTGGAAGGGACTTTGTGGCTGTGGGGCCCCGTTTTGCATTGTACAGCTCCCCAGCACACACTGAGCTTGGCACGCTTGGGTACAGTCTCGATCCTTGCGCTCAGCGGAGGGGAGCTAGGAGGACGCGCACCTCCACAGGGTCCCTCCCTTCATCCTGCTGCCTGTCCGTCCATAGTCACTGCATGCCATCCATACTCAGTGACTGCAGAGGGGGTTTCATCCCCTCAGGGTGCATTGGTGCCTGTTTCTCCGCGGCGCCCTCTGCCCCAGCCTGTGTCAGCCCTTTGCAGAGAGTTCATGACTTGTACAGAGTCAGGATGACCAAGAATGAGAGGTGGGTTCTGCCGTCTGTTAAAGGATGGCTGGGGCCATCACTTAGGAACTGGTACATATTCTTAGGGCTTTATAGATAATAAACCATTGCTTTTCAGACTCTTATCTTTGTTTGGGAACCTGTTATATTTTTTTTTTTTACAGTTTAAAATTACAGTTGTACCTCAGCACTCGACTACTTTAAAACTTGTTGAATTTGGTACTTGACGAGGAAGCTAGAACTTGCTGGTGTCGATCGCCCATGCTTGGTTATTTTTTCCAGCCAGACTAATGTGGCTCCATGAACCAATTAGTATCTTGCTATAGGCCTAACTGAAAACATTTTTTGTATACTAAGTACAGGATTGTTAGTGTGTATTTTTAAAAGTCTGAAAGACAGTTTTACCTTTGCACATCAAGTCAGTGTTTGGAAGCACACATCATTGCACAGTCTTAAGTTACGTGCAGTCTTAGAATGATGCCTGTGCTGTCCTCCTCTGTTAACAGGCCAAGGCCCTAGGTCTACAGTGAGCACTAGTATCCTTTCCAGTTCATTTACGGAGAGGGCTTTGGTGCAGGGAAGTGGGTGCTGGCACAGCAGTGGGCCTTCCCTGGGTTCCAGGGTAGCAACTTCCAGCACCCAGGGCTTCTCTGGTGAGATCAGGAGCCAACAGATCAGAAAGTTGCTATTGCCACTTTCGGTGAAGAGCTCTTCAGTGTCTCACCATGACCAAAGAGTCATCAGGCTTCCAGCTCTGGAAGCCCATCACCTTCACCATGACCCGCACTAGCCCTTGTGCACCTGCCATCTGTCTCCTCAGCGCGTCAGTGCCTTGGCGTGGGTTGTTGGGTTAGTGGAACCCATGTGGGTCTGGAACTCAAGTTGAAAGATTGGGGAAGACACTTTTTAAACTTTGTACCCTTTGCACCTTTAACAAGATACTCTGAAAGGACTGTTGAGGTCCCCTGAAAGGCAGTTAGCTTATACTGAAAGTGAAATGGGCACTTTCTTTCATGTTTACAAGCATTTCCAGCCACTGCTAGCCTCACAATTTGCTTTTGACATCAGCAGGGGCATTTTACCGGGCAGTCAGGTTGATGGTCGTCTGGGTGTGTTTGGATTTGCTCTGTGAATGTGTGCTTGTCACCTGCCTGTGTGTTCTCATCTGGACCTGATCTCCACAGGAAGAGGACTTCGCCATGTGCAGTGATAACAGCATTGTGAAGCAAGGTCACCACACTTTTACCTCTTATTAAACATTGTTGCTTTTTCTGCTAGACAAATTATTTTCTTTTAAATAATAGAAATCTAGTATAAGGAGACTGTTTGTTGAATCCCAGCATCTCAGTACCACCTTGTCTCTCCCAGTTTAGCGTTTGAACTCCTCAATGTCATCAGCCTGCTTGTGGGGGTAGGAATACTGGGGTACTGTTTCTCTCTACTGTTGACCTTCACCTCCAAAGGGAGTTTGTTCTGTTACTGTGGCTACCGGAGATTTGAGAGGTGGAATAAGAAACAAACTGCTTGTATCTTTTATTAACATAGTTACTTTTTTGCCTCTAGTAACTATAGTCTTATTCTATGGGATAAAAATCTCGTTTCATGTGTTACTTTGTTGAGCCTCAGCATTTTGGCTGTTCTTCTGGATCATTCCTGGCTTCTCCTAGAAGTGTGTTTACAGGAAGAGATGAGTGTGCATCTTTAGGAATACTTTCAAATTACTGCCTGGTGGGTCATCTGCATAGCCTCCTGAGTCACCCATCCATCCGCCTTACCCGGCTGAGCCTGGAAATGTTAGTGTTGTCTTAGAGCATTTTCTGTTGCCGAGACAGGACACTGTAGATGGAGTAATTGTTTAGGAAAGAGTCCTATTTAGTAAGCTCGTAGTTCTGAAGCCCAGAATATTCCGGTGAAGATTTTGTGCTGCTCTGTGCCCAGTGGAAGAGTAGAAGGACAGATGGGTGGGGGCAGGGAGGGACAAGTGGGCCAGTGCTGTAAGAACCTGTGCACTGCTCCACTCTCAAGGAAACCACACTAGTCCTCTTAGGATGGCATATGCCTCCTGTCTCGCAGTGCCTTGCTGTGGGTACCATGCCTTGACTTGAGTATTGCTGGGGACAAACCATATTCGTACCACACCTGGGAACCAGGTGTTTGTCACCTTTGTAGCTTTCCTTGGTCCCTAAAGTGATCCTTTCAGTCTGCTTCCAAGAACGTTTTCCCTGTCTGGGAATCACATCATCAGCAAAATGCCCTGGGGCCTCCCATGTTTGCTCAGGAGTGTGGGAAGGTAGATCACAGCTCTGACACTTAATCAAAGGTGATTGTTCCTGCACTGAGCAGTGGCTTCTGCCTCATAGGCTTCTCACCTCGGAGAGTGGAGAGGGAATTACTTTTGTTTTTAGGGATCAACAAGAATGCTGTTACACATTGGATTCCAGGTGACTCGTTTGAAGTGGTTTCTTTTGTTTGGGTAGGTTTTTTGAAAACATAAGTGCAGCAAATAAAATTATACCATGCTGAAGAATTTATGCACAACTTTGTGGTACCCTTTTCTCACCCTTTGTGCAAGAGCAACTCAAAATGCATTGAAAATATCAGTGTAGGGCCTGGAACTGCAAAATTACTAGGAGGAAACCAACAAAGTGTATGACGTTGGCCCTGGCAGTAACTTCTTAATATAACTTCAAAAGCACAGGCAGTAAAAGCAAGTACACACAAACAAGATTGTATCAAGCTGAAAAGCTTCTGCATAGCCAAGGAAACGGTGTAGTGAAGACAACCCAGAGACTGGAAAAACATGTTTGGAAATCGTATGTCAGAAAAGAAGCCAATACCTAGAACATACAAGGTGCTCAGTAAGAAGAAGTCAGTCCTACTAGAAATGGGTAAAGCACTTGAATAGATGTTTCTCAAAAAAAGACACAGGTGGCCAGTAGCACAGGTTTGGAAGTGGAGAAAGGGAACCTTGTGCCCTGATGATGGTGCTGTAAATGAGTTAGAGGCATTTTAGAAGACTGGAGATTCCTTAAAAAACTAAAAATGGAGCTGGGTAAAGTTGCACACACCTATAAGTCTAGCCCTTGGGAGGATGAGGCAGGAGGACACTGTGAGTTCAAGGTCAGCCTGAGCTGCATAGTGAAACTTTGTCTCAAAAACAAAACAAACAAAGCAAAACAAAACAAAACAACAACCTAAAAATGGAACTACCAGGTGATCCGGCACTTCCACTTCGGAGTATGTGATGCCACCAGCTGGTGACCAAATCAAACTGTGTCATAAATGTTCTTGCCACAGAGGAATAATAGGTCCCTGACATGGTGCATTTGCTATTACCCTAATTTGACAATTCACAGTGTAACCTGTTAAAATACTGCACTGTGCCCTGTAGATGCATAATATATGGTTATTTCCAATAAAAAGGAAAGTAAAGCTTAAATAAATGGAAGCATCTGCAGACCACACACACACACACACACACACACACACACACATCACTGAGGTCCTGCAGTTTTAGGTATTCAGAGTCAGAGCCCACTCCTGTGGAGATGGTGAGTGTAGGGTGTGACTGAACTCTGGTTGCCTGTCCGCTCAGTGTTGGCTGGTGAGGGAAAGCCGAGGGTCTGGTCTGCTGTGCAGGAAGCAAAGCACGTGCTGTGTGTGTTGGCACCAAGTCCAGTGAAGGTGACGGAAGAGCAGGTTTGTCCAGGGGTCACTGTAGGACTCGGCACTGTGGTCCGGTGGTTGTCACTGCTCTTCTGCAGCTAGCCTGTGTAAATTAAACAATTAGGGGCAGGTAGTTTTCAGACTCTGTGTGATTATTGATAATTAGAAAACCATTCTAATTTGTGTTTTTGTGCAAAGATTGCAGTAAATGACATTAATAGGGTGCTGTTCTGCGTCCCAAATGGTTTTTCCCTTGAATTCTTGTCCTTTTCGTATGATTTTTCTGTACTGTAATTGTGAACGTGTAATTAAAATCTCTTATCATTCAACTGTAGCTCCTTGTTTAACTTTCTGATTTTAAGTTTTTTCTTGTTTTGGGCTACTGGCAATTTCCTTGCTTTCTCTTGAGTGTGGCTGTGTATTAAAGATTGAACCAGAATTCCTCCGTGTTTGAGGGTTGGCTGGGTGCATTTTTTGGAGTAGTGGTGAAGTTTGGTTTCCCTTGTGTCCCTGCACAAAGCGATGCTCCTGTGTTACCTGGACCTTTAGGTGGGAAGCTGCTCCGCTCACAGCGATGAGCTCTGCAGGCCCACTTGGGGAGGTGGAGATTATGTAGTTAACTCCTTACATGCAGCCGTTTTTTGCCATCTTGGTGGGTGAAACGCTACCCAGTATTCATTTTATTTAATTTAACGTAGCAGGTTCTTGTGTTCACTTCGTGTGGGGCTCTGTTCCGCCAGGGCTTTGCGGGTGCCGGTTCCTCAGAGGGGAGGCATAAAGAGAGCAGGCGGCCGGGGTTCCCTGTCGGCCTTCACCCCGACCCTTGCTCTTTGCTGAGTTGCTCCTGCAGGCCGCTCACACCACTGCTGGGCTGTCTTTTCAGGCTGCCTTGTCCCTCCCTGACACCTCACCCATCTCACTCCTGCTCACCACCCCCTCACCCAGGCCACTAAACAAGTGCACACTGGGCGAAGATAAATGTTCTTCTTTTCGCTTTTCGTACTTTTGCTTGGTCTCATGCTTTCATTAACTTACTGAATAGATACTGATCATCACCCGTTGAACTGCACTGAGGTACGGAGTGAGGCATCAGGCACTGGTGGGCACAGTGCAGGCGCACCCTGTCCTGACCGCCCCCATGCAATGCTCCCCTCACCTCCCCTCCCCTCAGCTCGTCTTGGAGCTGGCCCACTTTCAGGCCATTTTGTTATCATCTTTGAGAATGAAATAGTGCTCCTCCCAGCAGCCACCTGTCCTACATTGGTGCCTTTGTCACAGTTGCTTCTGAAGAACTTGGCTTGCAGCATGTTGGAGGCCAATGCTGTGCAGTGCAGGGGACCCCCTGTAGGCTCCCATTTTCTGGGCCCTTCGTGGGTGGGTGGGGTCATGGCACAATTGTCAGGGATTCTCCACCTCAGACACCCAGGACATGTCACAGTCTTCAAGTACCACCTGGCCTGTGGTGTGTCACCTGTCTGTGACCTGCTGGGATAACATTTCTGTGGCAAAACACTTTTCCTAATCCCCAGGTGGGCTCAGATCTTCTAGAATGACCTGTCAATGGGAATTTTAAACTCTTGAGTGTAGGAATACTTGATAAGAGGACACAAGTTAAGGAATAGGTGATAATATCTGAGAGACAGTGGAGCAAAGTGATAACTTACAAAGCTACAGAAATATATAGGAAACAAACTGATGCTGTGATCACCCTAAAATTGGATGATTAGGTTGTCAGGTGATCATTTGGAACTTGTGTTGCCCAGCAGTCCCTGTGCCTGTCGGATGTCCACCCTGGAAAGAATGTCACAAACCCTTTCCAGTGTCACGCAGCTCGACCTTTCTGTTTGGCCTTTCGATTTTTGAGACAGAGCCTTGCTCTGAGGTCTAGGCTGGCCTCAGACTCTCCATCTGCCAGCCCCAGCCTCCCGAGTGCACCTGGCTCACATTTAAAGGCCGCTCCCCCGAGCTGCAGTGCACTGGGAGGGCGTGGAGAGCACAATCCCTTCAGGAAGGTGGAAGGACACACCAAGGATGCCGTGGGCCCCGGTGTTGTCTTCATGCAGATATAAGCCTTCTTCCAGATGAGGTGCTTCTGTGTTCTGTCACAGTGTTACTGTCAGGATGGCAGCGATGGAGGTCCCAGAGCAGGGGTGGAATTATGTGTGCATAGAGTCCACAGGCAAAATTCATAAACCCATGGAAGAGCCGTGACTTCCCAGGCTGCTGCCATCTGTCCACCAGTGCTCTAGTGAAATCTGCTAAGCCTGGCTCCTTTCTGCTGCTGCTGCCGCTGTGCCAGTGGCTGTGACCCCTTTTTCATTGTTTTTTTCCATTCCAGTGTCCTGTAGATAACTCAGGCCAGGCCTGAGCCTGTTGATACTGGAGGACTTCATGAGAGAATTTATGCGCATGCATATGTGCTTGCGTGTAACTGGATGTCCTGGAGATAAGTTACTGAGGATTCCCAGGAGGAACGCCAGGGCAATGACATGAGAGGTTTTGGGTCAGATGATCTGAACAGGACTTGGACTCTGTTAACTCAGAGGAGCGATGACTTTCTGAGCACCCTCGGCCATGCTAGATGCTTCAGTCACCAGCATGAGGTTCCCAGTTAATTTAAGATGTACTCCTGTTAATGGGAGGGATTAACAGCCGAGTGCCACCAGGTGCTTTCCGCTGCCCACAGAGTGAGCTCAGCCCGTAAAGCTGGAGATGGTCCGAGCTCAGTGAAATGTCGTCCATGAGCAAGTGAAGGGAAGGCTGTGCTCCAGGTTCTCTGTCTCTGTCAGGTGAGTTCCTCTAGTGACTGCGTGACTCTCAGCATGTTCAGATGCTGGTGCGTGACTGTCCACGTGTTCAGAACCCTGTGTGGCTTGGCAGGCAGATGGAGAAAGGAAGAGAGGCTGCCTGCTGCTATCTCCGAGGGGAGGAAACATCTCCAGGCATCCAGCTGAGCCTGCGGCCCACTGGGGAGGGAAGGGCAGCAGCAGCTCTGAGCAGCATCACGGTTCTGAGGAGCAGAAAAAAGACAGAGGTCCATGTCAGCCCCCAGCGGTGGCCTCCACGGTCATGTCATGATGTTCCAGAGCTAGTGTTTATGTAGCATCCATTGTGCTGGAAGTCTTCGTGGCTGGAGTTATGTTTGATGAGAGTTTTGTGTTGGGAGGATGGTTTTTCCTTAAGTAGTGTGATTTATGTTTAAAGACAGCAGGTGGAAGGAAAAAGCCAAAATATCCATCCTTTGGGCTTCACAGTTGGCAGAACAAATAGGTGAAAACTGGCGGAAGCAGACCAGAAGCAAATGCAGCAAAGAAAGCAGCTGCTGGTAAATGAGGGAAGTGTGCATTTCTAAGAACCCAGCGGGTTTGGCTGGAGGATCCTGTCCTGTACAGTGCACGGAACTCCTGGAATCACCCCTGATGCCTCTTTGCCCTGAGAGCTGCTCTCCTGGAATGAGGGGGCACCCATGGGAGAGCACAGGGCTGGGTGTCTGGCCAGGCTGAGATCTGTGGACACAGCCATCCTCCTGTCTTCATCTGGGACCCAGGAGGATCAGGATGCAGGACAGAAAGGAGCATCAGGGCAGCCAGTCCCTGGGGAGCCAGAGGTAGATGAAGAGGCTCATTGCAAGCTGGGGACAGGGCTCCTAGTCTCTCCTGCCGAGGGCATGGAGGCAAGGATGGCCACGTTTGGAGGAAGAGGGGTGACTTCAAGGAGGAGGAAGAGACTGAGCCAGGAGACTCTGCACGTGGTATTGAGAAAGGGAGATGGCAGGACCCCACCCTATCATGGGATAGATGAACAAGAGGAAGGCATCAGAGATTTATCTTATCATAGTGACGCAGAAGCCCCAAAGACACTCCATAAAGAATGAGCGGCTGTGTAGAAGAGAGAGTGGCCCAGTGTGGGTCCCAGTGCAAAGCTTGTTGTAGACCCTTCTTGCCTCTCTTCAAGGCATTCTGAGTGTGAGGCAGATCCCTGCTGGCACAGGGTCTCTGGATCTGTGTGACAGACCGGCCAGAGAACTTCCTTGTGGCCATGGAAGGCAGAGGAGGTCTGAGTGCCGTCTAGGCTTACAGCTGGCCTCAGGGGAATGGAGTTCGGCTGACCTGCTGAACAGGGGGATTCGACTTCCTGCGACCTGCCTGGGAAAGAGGAGGGCAGGAAGAGGTCAGTGAGAGACTCTGTCTGAGGCCTCCTGTGCCTGGGTTGGAGGGCTGTGCAGAAGGCAGCGTACATCTGTGTCCTAGGAGCCCCACACAACAGGGGCAGCTGACAGTCCTTGCTCCAGCTGAGCTAGTTCCCTTTCAAATCTGCAGAAAGAATGCCGCTTTGGCTGGAGCTCCTGATGTGGCTGGAGGGGCTGCGCTTCACTGGACCAGGCAGGGGGAAGAACAGCACAGCATTCCCCTGTGAGACATAGCAATACCTCTGCATACATGGCAGGGAAAGACAGAAAGGCACTGTGTGTGGCAGGAGGGTGCATAGTCTACTCTGGCAGAGGTTATTAGAGCCAGGGCACAACTGCAATCCCAGCTACTTGGCAGGCTTAAGCAGGAGGATCACAAGTTCAAGGCTAACCTGGGCAACTTACTGAGTCCCTCCTCTTCCCCCTTTCCCTTGCCCCAAAAGGGGACAATTCCTGGGTGTGTGGAACAGCTTCACATGAACTTGAACTTTATAAAACATAAACTCAGAAGTGATGCAATGGTGAAACAACAGAACGAGGCAAAAGGAGAGACAGGGCCAAGGAAACACAGAGAAAATAGTTTGCAGAGAAATCCATTAGAAGCAGCAAGGAACACAGTGCTCATGGCCCCACCACTAGCTGATGGAGCGGAAGCTGGACCTGTTTCTAAAGGCACAAAGTGAAGCAAACCAGTTAGGTCCAGTGCAGGGCATGGGAAGAGCAAAGAGCATTGCAGGTGCCTACCTCACTGAGGTGGAGCTGGTGGAGGAGTCCAGGTTACTCTTAGGAGTCTGCCTTAGTGGCAGAGAACCAGCTGTTTCACAGTCACTTGTGTGGAAATGTAAGTTTTAATAGATTGGAGGGATTCATGTTCATGTGACTCCTGGAACACCATTGAGAATACAGGCTTATTTATGACCGAGCGCAGGAGATTCCTCTTGAAGCTGTGCTTCCCCTCCCCCGACCCGCCTGGTGGTTTGCACAGTCCCAGGAGCTGGTCCTGCTCCTTGGAAACACTGTCCAGTGGCCACAGGATCACAGTGGGCCACTTCCTGCAGCCAGAGCCTCTGGGCTGGGCAAGCTTATGGGGGGAAAGTATCTTTTTGTTTGTTTCTGACATTTGTGGTTAATCATTTATCTTTCTACATTAAAAAAAAAAAAACATTTCTCAAGTCTGGGTAATAGGTCAGCATATAAGAAGAGCAAACAGATCTGGGATCATGCACTGTGACTGACCAGGAAACCAAACTTGCCCTCCTTGCAAGCCAGCAAGGGTGGTTGTGAATCTGCCAGGCAGACATCAAGAGAGGCCAGATCTTTGCTGGAATGGACTTGTCATGAATTATGCATTCACTCCCTCTTCCTTGGAAATCAGCTGGAGGAAGTAGTCAGTCCAGTTTGATCACAGGGGATCCAGTTGCACGGAGGGCCTCACAAGCCCTCACAAGTCCTCTGTGGTGACCCTGGGCAGCAGCTGCGGTAGGCCCGGCAGGGCACCATGCTAGGGCAGAGCTGCTGTGAGGACTCCGGTGCAGTCCTGCTGCAAGATGAAGCTGCAGGTAGGAGAAGGGCTCTGTGCATTGGCTGGGTTTCCCCGCTGATCTTGGGGATGGCACGGGACCCTAGAACTGTGCGTGCATGGACCTCAGAGTCACCTGAGAAGACTCCCTAATGGGTACCCAGGAGAAGGGTGCTTGGCAGCTTACCTTGACCAAGGTATGTATTGTTTCTAACCAAACTGCTCCTTGAAATTGTAGAAAGCATTCGTAAGCTGATAGGCACATGTGTGAATTGTAGAATTTTTTAATGATGCCATCTTACTTTTGGTGTAAAAGAATCTTTTTCGTTGCTGTTGTGCTGCCAGTTTAATTTGGATCACAGAGGCAGTGATTTGGAAAACCCCAAGAAACACAGCATAGTTCACAGTCCGCATGTGGACAGCTGTAGTGTTCGTGGCTTTCTGGAGGAAGTATTGTTTGAGAAACCTCCAGTTCTCCACCAGAGCATTCATTCTGGGAAGACCTTTCAGTTTCTCATAGATGGAGAAGTGCATAGAGGACAGAACAAAGGGTCTTTGTTCTGTGTGTTAGTCTTATTTACTGTGTGTATGTATGTGTGTGTGTGTGTGTGTGCGAGTGTGTGCATACACGTGCCAGGCATGTAATTGTGTTGGGTGAGACTGGCACAATGTGGTCGTTTGTTTTGTCTCTGATTCTGTATGCATGCTGTCTCTGTTAACTTCGCTGAGATTGTGCGATGCCTTGAGCTGTGGGGACATAGAAATAGTAAAGATGAGGAGTGAAACCTCAAGGGGTCCCAGCCAGAGTGGACACACTAGTTCTTCAGCAGATCCCATGTTTGGTTTTAAAATCTTAAAAACGTCCCTGGACCACACACACTGAGATCTGAGCTCTGAGGAGGGTTACCGCTCTCTTCTCCATTGCTTTTGTTCTCGAAAGCTGCAGGGGTGTGGTATTTGTGTGCCCCATTGTGTCCAGGGCTGGGGCAGCACCTGACTATCTCTGTGCTGAGCCAAGGCTGTGCTCAGGACCCGAACAGCCTGTAGGCAAAGGATGCTTGTTCCAAGTGCCAAAAATCTGTTTTTAATATTAAAAAAAAAAAAACAAGGCAATGACCTTCATCTTTCATCAAACCCTTATTTTAATATTCAAAAAAGAAAAGTGAAAAATAGGTCTGAAAAAGATTGTATCCTTACATTGCTGGGAAGATCAGGATTCTAATCAGACTATGCTGATTTGCAAAAGCATAGATCCACATCAGAAGGGAATCAGAAACCCATTTACTCACAGTTTCAGGAACTGTGAGCTGAGGTGTGTGGTGCCAGTGGCCCCCAGCAGGTAGCACACTCTGTGACAGCACAGGAGAGCCCTAGGGACCATCCCTGTAGCTCCTGACCCACGCAGCCAACCCCATGCAGGAGACCATGGTGGACCGGCACCAGGAAACAGGGCCCGAGCAAGTCCCAGGGTCCTGCTAGGGCATCCCGGGTGTTTCCTAGCTGCTGTGAGTTTATTATTGCTTCATTAGAGCCTTAAACTGCAAATCTGGGGCCAGCAACCATGGTACTATAAATCCGGGTCAGCTCCTTTACCTAAGACAGGCAATTGATGCATTTCTCCTTAGTTTAAATGAATGACCTTAGTCGATTTGTGGAAATACAGCTTTATGCATTGCTGGTGCTTCCTTTTGACTTGTTTCTTTTAGATTATGTTTATAATTAAAGCTGTGATGATGGAATGCTTCCTGAATTTTATTTGAAGTTTGAACTTCTGTTGTTGAGATAGGGTCTCATCATGCAGCCTAGGGCTGTCCTTGAATTGTGGTCCTTCTGCCTCAGTCTCCCGAGAACTTCTTGTAAATGGTTTTTTTTTAGCCTTTTGTTTTTCCTAACAGCACCTTGCCTTTTGCTTTAATTTCTGAGCTACAGATCATGCATGATTTTCCTGAGTTCTCTTCGCAGACTGTACACTAGGGCTGCTGTAACAAAATCCCACAGACCTTGTGGCTATAGCAAGAGAAACTTACTTTCCCAGATTTCTGGAGCCTGGACCGCCTAGAGTAAAGGCATGGCACAGCTGTTTCTGGCTTGCAGTCTTTTCTCCTTGCTGTGGGCTCCTCTCCAAAGCGCACTAGACCTGTTGGAATGGGGTCCCCAGCCTCAGGAGGATTGAACCTGAGGCCTCCTGCAGCTAATACAGTCACATGAGAGTGAGGGCTTCAGCAGGCGAAGTTTGAGGGCACACGGTTCTGCCCACTGCACAACCACAGTGATGGTTTTATTATGCACAAATTTTTTGGGTTTTTTTTTTAGGGTTTTTTTTTTTTGTCCTGGGATTGAACTCAGGACTTCGCGCTTGCCAGGCACTGTGCTGCTGAGCTATATCCCTGGCCCTTTTGAACAAATTTTATAACAAAATAATGAGAATAATAGTTACTACACTGTGTGTATCACAATCTTAAAAGTAGTTACTCAGAGTATATGGTATAGACAAACAGGATTCTCTTTCACAGAAGAGAATCTATTAGCACAAAACTTCCTTCTCAATGAACAAAAAGAAACTAGTAGTAAAAATAAAACAAATTAGCATATATATTAAAATTGTTTGGAAACAACTGAATAGGTAATTTGAGGAGTTATTTGAACTTCAGCTATTTACTATTCACATCTGTCTTCTATTTCGTTCTGGGCTCCTGTATATATATTTGAGTCTCCTGGCACAGCAGTAATTGGGCCCTACCTATAATCACTGACTGAGGAGGACAGGCTGAATTTATCTTCAAATACTGACCTTTGGAGGGCAGGCAGAAGCTGGAGGTGCATCATCAGGGAGAAGATGGAAACTCTTAGAAGAGAAACCATGTGATAATAAGCTTTGTTTCCAGTGTGCTTTGCTTGACATTATTAATGTTCTGAAGCGATGTTCAATTGCACAACCACTATGGAAAGTGGAGATTCCTCAAAAAACTAAAAATAGAAATTCCACTTGATCCAGCTTTGCCCAAGATATCTGCCCAGAAGAGTTAAAGACGTTGTACTAGAAAAATACATGGATACTCATGTTGGTAGCAGTGCAACTTACAATAACTGGATCTTGGAAACTGTGTGTGTCTGTTAACAGATGAATGGATAAAGAAAACATGGGATTTATGCACAATGGAGTACTATGCTGCCACAGTGATTTTTTTAATGTAAGATTTCAAATATTTTGTTTCTTTTTCAATATAATCAAGGTGTAACTGTGTAAACCAAACCTCTGTGCCACCTAAAGCATCTGTGAGCTGACTGATTCTAGTTTCCTACCTTCCTATTGGAGTTATTTTAAAATTTGGGAGCAGACAGTGCTGCCTGCAGCTCCATCTTCTCCCTGCCCTCCGAAGGTCAGTATTTGAGGATAAATTCAGCCTGTCCTCCTTAGTCAGTGATTACAGGTAGGGCCCAATTACTGCTGCGCCAGGAGAAAGTATAGGTTTGAATCGTGACAGAGCTGTATTTGAGTCCCAGTCCCACTGTTACTCCACAGGCCCTGGTAACTACTGAGCCGGGAACCTAAGACATTCCTGTTTCTGCATTGTGGACCTCTCTGTTTCACAAGTGAAGATTGCAATCTTTCAGGGCCATGGCTGGCTGGCTCCTTAACGTCCATGTGACAAAAGTCAGTTTTCGTCACCAGCACACGACAGGCTCCGTGTCAGTATTCTTTAGGTAAACGCAAGTGAAAATCACTAAGACATACCACTTCCTTCCTACTGAGGTGGCTATAATTAAAATAACAAGTGTTGGTGAGGATTTGGAAAACTTGGGACCCTCTTACATTGCCGATGACGATGTAAACTAAAATAGCTGCCATGGGAAAGGGTTGGGTGGTTTCTCAACAGTTGAACACAACCGCCTACCTTATGACCCAGAAATCCCAATCCTGTGTTCATAGCCTGAACTGTAACAGATGTTCAAGCAAAAACCGGCTCATAGCAACAGTCTTCACAGGAGCCGAATGGTACAAGACACGCAGATGCCTGTCAGTGGCTGGATGGACAGCACGTGGCACATCTGCACAGCAGGGTGCCAGCCCTACAGAGGGACAGAGCACTGATGACTGCTACAGCCTTTGTGAACCTTGAATGTATTAGGCCAAACGAAAGAATGAGTCACAAAAGACCACATATCACATGGGTCCATTTATATAAAATATCCAGGACAGACAAAGCCATAGAACATATTAGCAACTACCAGTGCTGGGGTAAGGAGGATGTGGAGAGACTGCTAATGTCAGGGCTTGGGTTTTCCTTTTAGGATGATGAAACTCTTGTAGAACTAGATAGTGATGGTGGTTGCATAATTGTGTGTACTAAATATCACCACATTGCACATTTTAAAATTTGTTATGGTTGTTTGCTACAAAAAACCAAACAAGAAAGATGAGATGACAACTAGAGAAAAGTTCAGTTTTGTAGGAACACAAAAAATCATGATTGTAATGAACACATATTAAAGAATTAATTTTACTTACTTGATGTGAGAGAACCAGGCAAGTGTTGTCTTGAGTTCCAAGGAGAAAATGAAAACAGCACTGGTTTCTGTGGAGTCAGATGGAGGCGTAACTGGCTTTTGGATGTGGGCATAAAGTCAATTAACATCACTTTTGGACAGGATATCATTTATCTACCTGTCAGGCAAAAAGATTTACAAAGACTTGCACGTAATTTTCCAGTGAAATTTTTTTGCTATAGGCTCTTCTCTTTTGATGAAAAGTAATGCTGTGCAAAATTTATTCTTAATCAAAAAATGATGTGAGATTTGGCAGAGGGAGTGGACTTTCTTAAGTTTGCTTGTTTCTTAAGTTTGCTAAGGCGAGGAAGAACAGGATTTTTTCTGTTGTACCAATTGTACTGTTGTATCAATTGTACCAAAATTGACCTGTGGTATCTGAACAAATTCCTTATTTCTTGAGGTCTCCCCAGCACCCTGAACCTCCCAGGAAGTGACTTTCCTTACTCACCTGTAAGATGGGAACTGTGTGTCCCCACTTTTCCACAGAAGTGTGGCGGGCACAGCCTGTAAAGTCAGCCTCAGAGCTGCGTGAGCAGTGTCGGCTGAAGCCTGTGCCCACAGCTTCCTGGCCTGGTCTGTTCTCTGGGGCTGTGAGACAGTCCTGTGGCCCAGAGCTGAGTGTGGGGACCCTGAAGATGTCTAATGCAGAGTATCTGTAGACGAGAAAAGACCTAATGTGACAACAGTTCACTTATTACTGATAATTTTCAAAACTGAAAAATCTGATGAGAGTTTAAAAAAAATGAAACTGACAGGGAATTCTGCATGCTTCTGTGACATGCAGAAAAGAAAGTCAGTCCAGACACTTGCAGAGAGAATAATCACAGACACCATAATGAGCACTATATTAAAAATAGCAACCAGATTTATAAAAGCAAGTGAGATAAAATTTACAGAGGAAAACATCTTGATATAGCTAGCTTGATATAGCTTGATGTAATGTGCCATGAGTACCAAGGATATGTTAGGATTTCTGTGTTAGATTTTTGTCGCTGTGACAATACCTGAGAAAAAGTTTTGGAGATAGCACAACGATATGGGTATACCTAGCAGTATTGAACTGTGCACCTGAATGTGGTTGAGGTGGTTAGAGTTTGTGTTCTTTATTCTGTCTTAATAAAACTTTAAAAGCTGGTGAGTGCAGTCATCCCTACCATGTTGCCTATGCTAGGAACCAGGCATTGAGTCTATGCCACCAGCTTCACCTGTAGTTTCCTTTGAAAGTGCCTGAGTTAGTTGTTCAGGCTGCAATAACAGGGCTGCGGGCTGGTGGCTTAAATAGCAGAAAATCACTTTCTCACAGTTTAGGAGGTAAGAAGTCTGAAGTCCCATTGCAGGAAAATGCAGGTTCTGATGAACCATCTCTTCCTGGCTTGCACACTGACTGCCTTCTCTCTGTGCCTTTTCTTACTAACATGGCATTTCTCGCTATACATGTTTTGTATCATTTTTATTCATCTCAAATAAGTTTTCTAGTTTTTCTAGGAAGTTCTGCTGGATGTGACTATTGTAGAACTTACTAATTTGTGCAAGTTGTACAGCATGATAATTTCTATTAACGTACCAGTAGCACTTCACAAAAATTGAACTCTGTTCTACTCAGAAACCTGTCCTTTTTAGTTCCCTTGGTCCTGTCACCTGCATGTAAGAAGGGTTGCACACCCCGCTGTGGTCTGGGTGGGTTCCCTGTAGATGTCTTCGAGGTTGGGGTGGGCTGTGCCCTGCCTGTGCTCCTAGCAGGCCCGCCATGTGGCCTGTCTGCTACTGCAGTGGAATTCGCTTAGGTTGGGCAGCTTCACGATGCCTTCCAGATCTCCTGAAGGTCCTTCTGCCCAGTCTGTGTGTTGCCTGCATGAGTTTGTAGTGTCTGAGGGTTGTGTCTGCCCCACCCATCTGCCAGGTGCACAGTGCTCTTGTCGCAGGGGCACACCTGTTACAGCCAACATGGATTGGCTTAATGGTAAAAGATCCCCTCAGACTCAACTAAACCTTTCCAGGCTTTCTATTGGTGTGATGATAATTTATTCATTGCAATTTTTCAGATTCTGTTTTTGTGCCACACATCTTTTGTATTACTCTTACTTTTATCCTTTGTGTAATTCTGACTCTAAAGCATGTCTCCCATACTTAGCAATACGTGTTGTGTTTTTATACAATCTAACAACTCTTCTTTTGATTGTATTGTTAATCTCTTCACATTTAATGCCGGTGATGTGGTTTGTCTGTCCTTTAACCCTTTTTTAATTTTTAGTCCATATCGATCACATTCCTCTTGAAGAGTTGGCACATGTACATAACACATTTTAATTCTTCTCTCCTTTCCGCTGTCATCTGTTGAGCCCTTTCCTCTTTGAGAAAGCTCTTTGTTTCCTGTTTCCTGTTTTACTTTGTTTACTTTGTTTCCTGTTTTACTTTGTTCTTTATTTATATTTTGTTTCTCATTTATATTTTGTTGTTATATTTTGTTTCTTATATTTTGTTTGTGTCTCATGTAAGAGACACTGTGTGATATTTAAGCTTATCTGTCTAATTTATTTTACTGCATTCTTTTCTCAAGGTGCATTTCAGATGTACCTACAAATGACTCAACTTTATTCTTGATGTCAAAGTAGTATACTGCTATGCATAAATACCACATTTTGTTTATCCATTCATCTGCTTCTAGACATATAAGCTGTTTCCAAGATTTAGCTATTGTGGATTGTGTTGCTAAAAACATGGGTATGCATATATCTCTGTAATAATGATGCCTGTGACTCTTTTTCAGGAAGATACTTAGAAGGGGAATAGCTAGATTGAGTGATATTTCTGCTTTTGGCTTTTTGAGGAAACTTCACATTGATTTTCATACTAATTGTATGAAAATCAGTGTGTTTTCATGCTGTTCCCACCAGCAATGCAGAAGGGCCCCTTTTTCCACCCCCTAGCCAGCATTTGTTGTTACCTGATTTCCTGGTAGTAGTCATTTTTTTTTTTTTTTGAGCAAAGTGGAATCATGTTGTTTTAATTTGGATTTCTCTAATGTTCAAAGACGTTGAATGTTTTTGTGTATGTATTTATTGGCCATTTGTACTTGCTTTGGGAAATTTTTATTCATTTCAGTTGCCCATGCCTTACTGGATCTTTTATTTTGGGGAGTCTAATTTTGACAAGTTCTTTGTATATTCTAAATGTTAGTCCTCTGTCTGAGGAGTGAGTGGCAAATTTTTTCCCATTTTGTAGGTTGTCTTTTCAGTCTGTTGGTTGCTTTTTTGCTTTGCGGAAGCTTTTCGATTTGATATAATCTCGTGTTGATTCTTTATGTTATTTTTTGGGCAATTGGAATTCTGTTCAGAAAGGACTTGCTTTTGCCTGTGCCTTCAAGTGTTTTACCTACATTATCTTCCATCAAATTGTTTCTGTTTTAATATTGAGATCTTTGATGTATTTCAATTTTAGTTTAGTATGTGGTTTTAACTTTTTTATTTTGAGACAAGGACCTGCTAAACTGCCCAGCCTCCTGCTCAGCCTCCCAGAAGCTGGGATTACAGGCCAGCACTACTGTGCATAGTTTAACTTTTAGTTTTTTGTGCCTTATTCTGTTTTTGTTCCTGTGAGTGACTATTTTGTGTTGCAACATTTTAATTCTTTAAATGGTTTTTTGTTTTTTTTATTTTGGTTATTAATGGTTGCTTACATACATATTTTTCTCTTACTAAATCTACCTCAGATTCATATTGCTTTAATCCCAAAGATCTGAACCTCTGTGTCTTCCTCTTCTTTGTTAGCTGATATTACACACATTGTGTCTACGTGTTGCAAACCTAACAATATATTTTGCGGTACTTATTTTATGACTTTGTCTTTAAAAGGGTGAAAAAGGAGAACATGTGTGTATTTATAATTTATTTTAATCATTTCTCATTCCTCGCCTTTATTTGTGTGGGTTTAATGTTCCACGTGGTGGAACTTCTTAATCCAACACAGCTGTGTACTGGCTCATTTTTCTCTTACTGTCAAGTATATTTTTATGCATTATTGATTCAGCAACACAGTTGCATACATATTTTATACAGTTCCTTTCTGAATCATTGAAGGGAAGCAATGAGGCAAGTATGCATTTATATAGCCTTTTATAGCTGCATAATTACTTTTACTGGCATTGCTTGCTATTTCATGTGTATTCTGGTTACTAATTGGCATTATTTGCTTTCAGCCCCTAAAACCTCCTTTAGTACCCTAAAGAGGGTATATTTTCTCATGGTTATTCTCCTTAGTTTTTTTCTAGGGAGACGTTTGTTTTTGAATCTAGTCTCTGCTGGGGATAAAATTGTTGGTTCACATTTGTTTTTTTCAGGTTCTTTATGACCTTCCATTGTCTTTGGGCCTTCATAGTTTCTGATGAAAAGTCACTATTAATTTCTGGGGGAGGGATTTTCTTCCATGTGAAGAATCATTTCTCTTGTTTCAGTATCTTCTGTTTGTTTTTTAGCATGTTGGTTTGATATTTATGGATATAGGTCCCTTTAAGTATTTTTCTCTTTCTTTTTCTTCCTTCCTTCCTCATGATAGTTGCCCCAAACTGAGTTCTTT
Source organism: Dolichotis patagonum (assembly GCA_004027295.1). Classification (NCBI taxonomy): domain Eukaryota; kingdom Metazoa; phylum Chordata; class Mammalia; order Rodentia; family Caviidae; genus Dolichotis; species Dolichotis patagonum. The sequence continues at coordinate 26,487 of PVJX010005352.1, forward strand.
CTTTCTCTTGCAATTCTGGAATCAGTGACAAGACTGAGCTCTGATTGGGTAGCAAAGGAAACCATTATTCTTGGCCCAAAATATGAGAAATGGAGGCTAAAACTTGGCAATCAACTTAACATGTTGCATTTGGGAGGCTGTAGACATGTGGTGAAAGAAATGGAGAGGAGGGATAGGCTAAGAAAAGAGAAAGGATATTCATGGCTTTTGGGAGAATTTGCCCCTTCTGTTCCATTTATGTTTCTTTCAGGTCATTATCAATGGCAGTTGTTAACCATCGTGGCACCGGTGAGTGTGCTGTAAGCATGCAAGTGAATTAGAACAAAGGTAGAGCTCAACCTGTTGATACTCTGGCGACAACCTTAATGCTAACCAGTTTTGGCGTGCCTGCCTGAGAAGGAACTCTGGCCTACAGGCATCCTGTCCTCAGAGAACAAGAAGATTAAGGGAAGGTAGGAATTCAGCTAGGTCCAGCAGGCAGTGCAGGATAATAAAAGATAATCATACTTTTATTATGTACATATTGGGACACTTCTTCCTGTCCCATGTTTCTCTACAGCTGTTTCTCTGCCTTCTTTTTGCTCTTTATTCTTCAGATTGCAACCTCCCTAGTGATAACATCTGTAGGTTTACTGATTTTTTTTTTCTCTTCCAACTCAATCTGAGTGCCCATAGTGAATTTTTTCAGTTCTTACAATTTTCAATTTAATTCTTTCAGTGTTCATTTTTGTAATTTCTATCATTTTATAGCTGTTGTCTGTTTGATACACATTCTCATATTTTCCTTTTTTTTTTTTTTTTTTTTCGGTGTGACTTTTAGTTTCTATGAAAAGAGTAGTGGCTAATTTGAGGCCTTTGTGTGATTAGAAGTCAGGCCCTCTTAAGGGCAATTTCTCTGTCATCTCCTGTTTTTTTCCCAATGTTTAGGTCAAATTTTGCTGGCTGTACATGTTTTACAATTTGCTGCAGTTGTTGTTCTAAACTAAACAGTTTGTCTTAGGCACCACAAAAGGAAAAACTAAACATTTTCGATAACAGTTTCTGGCAACACTGAGTTATCCCCCCCACCCCATGTCCTGGGGGTTGCTGTTTGTTTGTTTATTGATTTCCCTGGTGTGTAGTCAGATTGTAGCCTCAGGGTTGGCTTCTCAGGGACAGGACAGCCTTGGATGTGCACATGTCCCAGTTGGGATGACAGTGATTGATTCATTCATTGACTGATGGACTGGTTTTAGCAGTGCTCTCTTTTACTGTTTTCTGATCGCCGTTAAACATACTTTCACCTTTGGTGCTGTGGCATCTGCAAGGAGGAGCAACGCGGCTCTGTTGTCCAAGCGGCCACCAGGATCATAACTCAGCCCCAGTAAAAAATCAGAGGGACAGAGTTTAATGAAAGGAAGAGATTTTTGTTTGTAAAGAGGAAAAGGAAGGAGGAGAAAGGAAAAGATAGATAGCACCCTTGTAAGAAAGAATCAGGGTAGCAGGTTCTGGAAAGATGAAGGGACCCGAGGGCCCTTTGTTCTCAGCTGTTTTTACCGAAGTGAGTGACTCATTCCCTTCCACATAGAACTTGCCATATCTGGATTGGCTTCTGAGCATATCTCAAGTTATTTTTCTTGTTGCTGAGATAAAATACCCAACATGCAAAGCTAAAGGAAGAAAAGTTTATTTGGCTCCCAGTTTGTAGAGATTTTAGCCCAGAGTCAACTCTCTCCAAGGCAAGGTGGTATGGCATAGGGCATCACAGAGGAGAAACAGTCCATGGCAGGCAGGCAGACAAGAGCAGGTTAGCCCTCTTTTTGTCCCTAATACTTTATGCAGGCTACCTGTCCTAGGATGGATGTAGCCCTCACATCCTTAAACCTAGCCGGAACTGTGCCAGGTCAGTGAGTGGATTGATTTAGTGATCACACTCCCATGATGCCAGCACTACATGCTCTATATCCAGCCACTTGTGAATACCCCGCCCTTTGACTGCATGAGGTTTTGGGGGAACATCTAGACACAAGTTTTAACAGGTCACCTCTGCCTAATGTCATTTCTTCCAATGGTCTATGTGCAGCTTCTTTTTGTCTGTTTGTCCTCAATGTATCTTGTAAAGCCTTATCTTTTGGGGTGGGTGGCTAATTCATAAAGGGAGGAGTACCTTATTCATGGTTAGCTTAGAGTTAGTTAAGGGTGTGTGTGGATATCTATTGTATTCTGTAATGACTCCAAGTTGGATAATATAGTGACACTAGAGTGAATGCACATGTATATAATTATGTATGTTAGTGCATAGGTACGGTTAAAGTTGGTTAGTCCCCTTTTGTTCCCCTGTATTTTATTGGAGGTGGAGGTGGCTTATCATCTGTTGACTTGGTATTCTCTCTCTGTCTTGCCAGTCTTTTTTTGTTTGTTTGTTTGTTTGTTTGTTTGTTTTTGTCTTGTCTCTTGGTGTACATCCCAAGGCCATTTGTTGTCTTTCTTCATTTGGTTTTTCCCTCTTTTTTCTACCAACCTTTGTCTTGCTTTCTAGGGGAATGTCTAGTAAAGTTTGTTTTAACTCCTTTTAGTCAGGGTTAGCTAGAACCTAGGGATGGCCCCTCTTTCATTTTCTCATCTACAGAGCCCTGTTGCTACAATATCATACCTTCTTTTTAGTGTCTGACAGTTGCTGGCTCATCTCTCTGTTCTTGCAGTATCTTGGTGTATAAAATACTCCTTGGTGCACAAAATTCAGGTGTGAGTCCCCTGGATTTGGATCCCCCTGCTGTCTTTGAGACCAGCTGTGAAACTGCCTCTAAACTCAGGAGGGCTCTTTGCTGTCTCTTTCCCTGGTATTATTCCACCTGTACAGAGCCTGCTCCTTGGAGTAAGCTGCAGTGTGCAGAGAACAGGTGACCCTCACAAGTGGACAGGAGGTGGTGGGACCCCTGTCCTCTGTGCTGTCAGCTGGTAGGGTGAGGACATGGCCCCATTATTTGCATTCTGCTGTGTGCTTGGCATGGGGTTGCTGCCTTGCCTCATAGGTACTGGCTAGGGATGAGCACCCAGGTTTGGTTTGTACAGCTTGGAGCTGGGGACTGAGAATGTGGGAGACGTGGCCCAGCTCAGAAAGAGCCAACACACAGTCCCTTCTTCCCTGCTGTCATCTTCCACGGTGGAGCCTCTGGCAGACTGAGCTTTCAGGGCTGCAGATTCTTCCTGTTTCTCCTGATGTTTATGAGTTTTTTCTCCCATAGGATAGGTTTGGGTGTTGTTATTTTCATGTCAGTGCACAGAAAAGATACCTGACACCCGAAGTTATAGGAGGAAAGGTTTATTTAGGTCACATTTTGTAGAGGTTTCAGTCCATAATTAGCTGGGTCCAAGGCAGAGTGGCCCATGGCAGAAGGGCAACCGTTCCTGGCTGCTGAAGATGGCAAAAGCAAGCAAGGGGGAAGACACAAGACGCTTTCTGTTCCTTGTATTGTATGCAGGCTACTCTCCCTAAGGCAGGCATAGTACTTATACTCTCAGTCCTAGCCAGAACTATGCCAAACCGATCAGTGCAGTGATTTACTTATCATACACCCCACTCCCAGCATCACACTGTCTAGATTCAGCTACCTCTGAAAAAACTTTGTCACCACATAAGGCTTTTGGGGGACATCTAGACACAAACCATAACAGGTGCCTTCTTACTTTTCGTTTGCTAGTTTGTACAGGCTCCCCTCTCCCTGTCTCTCATCCTCTCTCCCTTTAGCCCTCATGCTATTTGTCTGTCTATCTGTCCTATTTTTTTCTCTGTTGTCCTGCGAGATGCCCAGCACTAAACTCTTAGCATTCCTGTTTCACTTAATGCTGTGTCTCTTTGTGGACCTGGCAAATAGTGCTTGCTTATGTCTAGAGGTTTGAGTGGCCTGGGTGGTTTCTTATTGTCTTGCATCTCTATTTAATGTGTCAGATGTTTGCAGGACAGTTGTGACAAGCAAATGTCTTTCACAGCTCACTTTCCCATGTGTCATTTCAGTTGACCATTGACTTTACTATGGATTCTGTATTACTGCTTTGCGGATGTGGTAAGAAGCATCTCCAGTGTGTAGGAACACAGGAGCTGCTCCAAAGCAAAGTCCTTGATGATTGAGTAAACAGCTGAGCTTGCCACTTCCTGAAAATTAGAATATAATTTTTAACTTGGAAAAATGACTGATAGCCAAAATATAGTTGTAACATTGATAGAATTTCTCAAGAAGAAATAGGAATTTTTGTTGCTAATGATATAATTCAGTGTTTCTATATTGTGTTTCCACTAATGGGACCATATACCTTACACATACAACTTAGAAGAGTTTGTTTTGCCTCATGATTTTGAAGGGTTCAGTCTGTGGTAAGCTGGCTCGAGGCAGAAACATGATAGAGAAGCCTGACAGAGAGAAACTCATCTCATGGCAGCTGGAAGAGAGAGAGAGACAGACACAGACAGGGCAAGGGCCAGGCAAGAACACACCTTCTAGGCCATGCCCTGTGACCCACCTCTCTAACCAGATCCCACTCCCCGCAGCACAGCCACCCATGAACTGGTGGGTGAATCCCACCTTTCCAAAGCCTCCCCTCTGAACACAGGAGCCTTTGGGGATTGCAGAATCCTTACTATTTTACAGTGTAAAAGGGACCTGAGACCAAAACATTGGAGACATCTGATGTGTACCTTCCTCCTTGGGTTCCCTGCCACGCTCCTTGGCGTCACAGCTGAGCTCCAGGCCACATGAGGGAGGAGGGAGTCTAGATGAATGGATGGTGCTGTATCCGCAACCAAACTGTTTTCCCAGAGAGGCATAGTTAATTTCTTTACGAAAGCATCCTCACGTTTCTCTTGTCTTCCAGGTAGTGTGGGAATGCGAGGTGTGCAGCTGGTTCTGCTGGTGGACGTGTGGGTATCAGGGGTGGGCAGTGCTGTTCATTGCTCTGGGGGTTGTTTGCTGGCTTTTTGGTTTTAGGCACTGGTGCTGGCAGGGAGATACTGCATGGAACACGTCCTGGTGACTCTTAACAGCTTCCCCTTACTTGTCTGGGTGCCTCGCCTGTTGTCTCCTCTTATCGGTCTAGGCTCTGCTTTTCCGGGGTGCTTGTGCTCTGTGGTTCTGCCCTCAAGGCATGTTCCCCTGGATTCAGTGCAAAGACACTGCAGGACCGACCTCATTGTGCAATGCCCACACTGCCAGAACAGCTTCTCTTTATCTTTGAAGTGATTCGGTAACTTCTTACATTAACATAGCTCTCTTTCTCACACCCTCAGACTGCTCTTCCCCCAGTCTGTGTGTCTCCTTCCTGATTGATTGCTTTATTGGTATTAGCTCATTTTGTGTGCTTACTGCTAACCTTTACCTAGAAGTTTACTTTAACAAGTCACGAACACTTCGAAAAAGAAAAAAAAAAGTCCTAGTCCTTCTGGGTGATTCTGGTCCTCGATCTGGTGTGAAACTTGAGCATCAAAATGTGGCAGGGTATGGGGGGCTGGGGGAGTTGGGGGACCTGAAGGGAATCTGAGCAAGACAGTGGGGAGGAGAGGGCAGACACTTGCCAAAGAGGTGTGGGGATGGAAGAAGCAGGGGATCCAGGACTCCTGGCGCTTCATGCTGGAGAGGATTGCACAGCAGCGGGTCCTTCTCCCCTAGTCAGTGACTGAGTGTGTTAAAGAGCTTACAGAAAGACCAGTGTGTTGGCACAGGCCTTATAATCCTAGCACTTGGGAGGCCGAGGCAGGAGGATCGCTGTGAGTTCGAGACCAGCCGGGGCTACATAGTGAATTTAAGGCTAGCCTGAACTACATAGTGAAACCCTACCTCCAAAAGACAATCAATCAATCAATCAATCAATCAATAAAAAGCTTACCAAAATAATTGGCTGAGGATTTTAGGGTTTGGGCATTGAAGCTTAGTTTTGACCTGAATTCTTTCCTTTACAAGCCTGACTCCAGTTCTTTTTTTTTTAAAAGAGAATAAAACTGAACAAAATAGAATAAAGCCAATCAAAACAAAACAGTGTAAGCGATTGACTCTAGTTCCTGCCATTGAAGGTTGGCAGACTTTTCCTTCTTCGCATCTGAGGTTGGCCATTTCTACCTCAGGGGGCGCTTCCTCTTTCTTGCCCTGCTTTGGCACAGGGCTGTGGGGTTACCACGGTGCCCAGGGCCAGGGAGCAGACTGGGTGCCCTGTTCTGTGCCCACAGAGGCATTTGCGTGGAGTAGCTGCATGGTAAATAAATAGGGAGCACATGACTGAGTGGGATGAAGCCTGACCTTTGCTTACTGGAGGACAGCTCCATGATGGTCCTGAACATGTTGGATTCTTGTGTTAAATCTTAGTAAAGGAACATTCAGTAGCAATGTGGACAGGGTGACAGGAGAATAGTGCGTTAGGTGTACCTAGGAGGAACAGCCCTCATATGGGCAGAGTTCAGGCTCTAAAACATCTGTATCTTCTAGGGCTGGATACTTCTAATACCAGCAGAAAATACTAATCACTCTAATAAGGAAAGCAGAACAGAGGTTTGCATCATCACATTCATTTCCTCTAGCTTAGAGTCCTGCAGTGAAGATAGTCTGTAACTTGGTGGTTTGGGAAGGGGACAATTCCATCTCTCCAAAACTTTTTTCACTCTGTCTTCCTAATCTTTCCATCTTTACATCCTGCAGAGACACCAGTTGTTCTGCATAGGGTCCTCCAGCCATAGCCTCCCCAAGGAGCCCATCACCACTGTAGTTGTGATCACATTCCAAGGCACTGGGGCTAAGGCTTTGGCACAGGATTGACGGGGTGTGGGTTAGCAGCAAGTTCCTCTGAAAGCAGGGAGAAGAGGGCGGAAGTTACTCAGAACTTCAGGTGAGCAGCAAGGAGAACCTGGACTGGGGAAGAGATGGGAGCACTGCATTGTCCGTTGAGTCACCCAGCACTGGCCCACGCTGTCCTCTATGCTGCAGTGGTGGTCACCTGAGCCACACTTAGTGTGTTTTCCTAAGACAGCTCCCACTGCCTTGTTTCTCAGTCAGCTCCAAGCTCACATTCTCTTCCTGTTGAGTTTCTTTAGGGAAGGGGCTGCAGTGCATTCTTTGTTGCTGGTTTTCTAGCATCAGCATGGTGGTTTGTGCCAGGCACATTCTACTTGTGGGATGATCAGTCTGTAGAATCTTTGTGGTCAGTTACTTGTTTATTCCACATTTTAGTCCAAGCTCCATGCTTACATACAACCTTTTTGGCTTTTTTGCAGAATGAGAAGACTTTGGGACATTCCATGAGTCATTCGAGCAACATTTCTAAGGTAGAGTGCACAGATGTGTGTATCTTGGGGCCTTTCTCTCCTTATACTTATGCACGGGTTTGCACATCCATCTTCCAAAGACACAGCTTCTCAGTTGGCTCAGTGGTCTGCCCCAGGGTCATCTGAGATGGGGGCCAGTTATGTTTTGCTAGAGAGTTGGGGCAGTAACTTGTGGGGCAAACTTCTTTTCTTCTAAGAACACATATACTTCGTGGCAGGAGAAATCTCCCTCACGGGGGAGTCTGTTACCACAGTTAGGAATGTGTTTGACACAGACCCAGCTGTGGTGACAGAGACATGAATCTATGGTTTATGCGGCGTCTGGAGGCCACTGGTCTGAGGCTGTGTTCTCAGAGATGTTGTTGCCTGCACCTGGCTCTTCCTCCTGTGCCATGTCCCTTAGGGCATTATGGTGCTCCCTCTTGCCAAGGGTCTTAGGAGGAAGTGGCAGGAATGCCAGGAGTGAGGACTGAGGGGTCTGTCAGATGAGAGGGACACAAGCAGCCTCTCACCGCAGGGTGCGGGGGTGGCAGTGCCAGCCTCCTGGCACTGGGTGTGCTCCTCCTGTAGCCCACCTCCACCCCTGCAGGCTCCTCATGAGTCCGAATCTCCCTTCACCCCGTCTCTGTCACACAGCCAGACAGGATGCAGACAGACAGGAAGACTTGGCAACGTGACAGAACCTGTCTGCTTCCACATCCTGAGATAAACAGCTACTGTGCACACTGTGTTAATGTACTAGCTGCACAGATGTTTCACTCGGTGTAGGGAGCTGTTGAAGCTGGAGATTGATCACATGTGTGGGGCTAAAGCAAAGCCAGCCTAGAAAAAACAGAGTGTCCAAAACAAGCTATGTAAACAAGTTGTTCCAGCAACAAGAAGGCAAGGGGCCCAGGCCTGCCAAGCAATGGGTTGCTAGGCAGAGGGGCTGAAATTGACATCGTCTTTCTCAGTATATAAATAAAGGTGCTAGAATGGTTGCACAGTTCCTTTCCTCCCATCAGGAGGATAAGGGCTCCACCTGACCCCAGCTTTGTCTTTATTTATTTTTCTCATCCTCTCATGGTCCTTAACCCCAAGAACCTCAGGAGCTGCACTGGGTCGCAGCAACTCAGGTCACCGTAATTAGTAAGAGAATCTAGCAAATCCCAAAGACATTTTACTGTTTGTCTGTTCTTAAGCATATGCATAACCTTACATTTGCATCAAAAGAAAATTCTTCAGTGTCTGGCATTACTGCAGGTCATTTCTAGCATGATTCTCAGCTCCTGGCTCTGCCATTGTTTCCCATACCACTCCTTTGAGCTCTAGGCTCTGTGCATGCATATGTGTGCATGTGTCCATTCTTCCATCTGTCATCAGTGTCTGTCCTTGCCTGGACAGTCTCCTGCCAGGAATGCGGTGCTCTGGAACTCACTGTGGAGGCCGTTACTCTTGGGATATCCTTCAGTTTCTCCTTGCACCTCTCAGAGGAGCTGGCCGCCAGATGCTTGTGGGGTGAAGTGGGGCATGTACAGTAGTGGGACTTTGCCTTTCTGGAGACTGAGGGAGCTCTGCAGGAGGGCACTGTTCCGGATGATGTCTGCTCATATGTGCAGTTAGAAGCATCATTGAAGGTGTGGAAGGAAAGTTTCTTCTTACAGTAAAAAAACATTGGTGAACCACTGGCTTAAATGTGGGAAGGTTGTTTCCTGGTGAGGTAAGTTAGGGGAGTAACATGGCCTTCAGTGCCGTGTGAGTCTTGGAGTTGATGTTTGCTCAGAGTCCTGGGCAGTGCCTGCCCTGTGTGAGCCAGTAAACCTGACCCTCAACTCTGTCAAGTCCTGGCGACATTAGTGCATTGGCCCTGGCGTCTTCAGCAGAGAGTTGTTCATTGCCAAGGACAGAAGTGGGAGTCTTTCTCCTTCATTCCACATCTTCCTTGCTACTGTCTATGCTTGGACACTTCCTGTACCCCCTGAGGAGTGGCCTGGGCCCCAGGTCTCTGAGGTGTGTGTGTGTGTGTGTGTGTGTGTGTGTGTGTGTGTCTGTAACCCCCATTGGCCTTGACATCCAGGCTGCTCTCAGATGAGGCAGCAGGCTGGCTGAGCAAATGTTGGGGCAGTGGGTGTGTGGTGCTCACCTTTCTGTGAAGTGGGCTGCTGCAGTCCCCATAGAGTGCTAGCGGGGGAAGTGTGTGACATGTTTAAACTGCTCGGCTGCAGTCTGCCCACTGCTGAACCTTAGGGGTACTGATGTTACTGGGTGTCGTTGAGCCTCAGGGCCAGAATCTCATCAGATTTGTCACTTCCTAACCCCAGCGGTCCCCAGTCACGGTTACTAATTTTTCAGCACTGCTACCCAGGGTTTGAAGCTGACACCTTCACCCCATGTCAGCTCCACAGACACAGAGCCAGGTCTCATCCTCCTGAGCCCCAGAGCAGAGGAGACTGCAGTCCCCGCATTTGCAGTGAGAGCTTGTGGGGTGCTGAGCTACATGCTTTATGCCAGCCCTACCCACAGCAGCTTCCTAGGAAGTTGAGAAATGCTCTCTTCCCCATCCTCAGTGTCCACTGTGCTGGCAGCCTTCCCAGCTTCCTGTCTGGGCCTTGGCCTCCCGCTGGTCACCCTGAGTTGCAGAGCCCCAGTCAGGCCACCTTCTTCCCCAGCGACCTGCAAGCCACACCCACCCTTTCCTCTGCAGCAGGCCTTCCCCTAACACCCTCATCCAGCAAGAGGCTACTTCCTGTGTCTTCCCCAGGGCTTGCCCCCTTCCCTGTAAGCAAATGGTATGACATTCTTTTCTCCTTATAGCACTTACACAGTCTGTAATAATACTGTAGCTGGTGTAGACAAATCAAAAGCTTTCTTATGGAGCAGAATTGTTCCTGGGGAAAAGAGCTGTTCTGCTGAGTGTGGTGAGAAGCTGCCTGGGCTGGAGTGGCTCCGGGGACATGCTTGTGGCATGCTTAGGTATGCGCCTATGGGGGGCTGGGCTGGGAACTTGGCCCCATCTCCCTTTACCCGCCCTTAGCCATGCATTTCCTGTTGGAAGAACTCAGGATTTTATGTTAGTGGATAATGTGTAAACACACGTGTGGTGAGTTCTCTTTGGTTAAATTTTTATAAGTTTATATTTGTATAACTAGTGAATATATTCCTTGTGGGGTATTGTCATCTAGGTCCTTTTTACTTCTCCCTTTTTGCTTCCCCTCTTGCCCATCTCCCCCTCCCCTCGGTCCCTTCCCATCTCCACAGATTCCATCTCCAAATTAAGACACAACTTTCACAAAATCATTCCTCTGGCAGTCATCTAAGCTCAGCCCTGTCCTGATGCTGCCCTCTGACGACCCAGAGCTCTAGGGGAGAGGGCACCTGGGGGGCTGGGGAGAGGCACTTCACAGTGACAGGGGTGCAACAGGGTAGTGAGCATGGTCGAGGTGAGGCAGTTACATGCCCAAGTGCTGTGTTTGGTGCCCCCTGGCTTGGCCTCACCCACAGCAAGACACAGCCTCAGTGTGGCATGGAGACAGGCGATTCTCATGGCCTTATGAGGGTCATTCATGTGTAAGTTTGTCCAGTGCACAAGACTAAGCTGGATGTGGTGCTTCAGACACTGAGCTGATTGGAGGAGAGAAATAAGGAGATGGGATGGGGAGATGCAGACTGGCTGAGTACCTGGATCCCAGGCCAAAAAGGCACTGGGGATGGTGGAGCAAGATGACAGTCACAGTGAAGGCTAGGGGCTGTCCTGATCCCCACTAGCATGCCTGAGCTGTCACTTCCTGCAGAATCCAGTGCCCCAGGGTGTTGGAGAGGGTGGAAGCTGAATACACTTTCGGGAGCTGTGGTATGGCCCCAGGCATGATTGAACTGAAAAAGAGGAGACACCATAGGGGGCAAGATAGGTCACAGCTGAAGTCACCTGGTGATTTTTTTCTGGATAGTTTTCCTTAATCAGCATTGTCTGTTGCTCTGAGGGGTCTTTGAACCCCTCCCAAGATCCTTCTCAGGTTTCCTGTATTGTCCACTCAACTTCTTGCTTGTTCTGATTAAATATGGGCTGCCCAGCCTCAGTCGGCCAAGCTCTGCAGAGGATTTCACTCCTCCCGCAGCCCTAAAGACCATGCGTGTGTCTTCACCATGCACCCATTTGGGGGATTGGGGGTCTAAGTACAGACCCCAGCACCAGGGGACAGTGAAGGCTGCAGACTATTACAGTCCCCTCTGCCATGCCTGAGTCTAAGGTCTATTGGCTGCAGCTGTCCCAGAACACTTGGCCTGAGGTCATTTGGGGACCTTGCAATTCCTGGAGGACACTGAAAACATCCACCCTCAGTGCTATTGCCTTGGGCCTGGTGGTGGCCAGTGGCTGATCGAGGGTCGACTCTCTCCAGCCCTGTGAGCCACTCAGGGAGGCCTGTGGGGCCAGCAGCTGTCAGCCCAGGCATTCTTCTCTTTCAGCCCTGGAGACAGACCTGGTCCAGGAGCACTGGGTCCGGAGGCCGGGCAGGCACTCCCTAGTGTGGCAGTGGCCCTGGTGGCCACCCCCATGGCATTATCAGAGCCATCCTCCTTGGTCTGAGTGCCTAGGTCAGGAGCTGCTCGGGTGCAGCCAGATTGGCCGTGCTGAAGGAGCTCATAACTTCTCTCCTGCACTTTTGCCTGGCAGGCAGAGACACACTGCTCTGTGCCTTGAATATTTCACAGTTTTTGCTGCCTTGAGGCATGAGTGAGATTCCGCAGAACCTGCCTAGGGTTGTTGTCTGTTACCTTCAGAACCTCATGAGGTCAAGGCCAGGGTTTGCTCTATGCTTCAGAGGCTGGGTGGGCGGGACATAAGTGTCACGTGGCGGGTCATGTGGCTCACAAGTAAGCAGGGTGTGTGTTTCTTCATACTGAGAACAAGATCCTGAAGGGAGAAGACTTGGCTTCTTGCTATAGTGGTGAGGGGAGTGAGCTGGAGGCCGGCTGGGCTCAGGTGGGAACAGCCTATTCCTATTGTGTCTGGGCCCCCATGCCCTGGCTAGCATCTCACCTCTTTGGGTTTTATTTGGTCTGCCCCACAGGCCTGTGGATCTGTGACCCAGCATTTAAATGATTAAACTCTGCTGGGTGGCGTGCTGGGTGACGTGCTGGGTGGCGTGGTTGCAGAGTACATTGAGGAATTCAGGGTCAAAAGCCAGTGCTTTGCCAGTCTCTCAGTGGAGCCTTCCTGGCAGTGAAGCTATGTTTCAGTTCCATTTGAACAGTTAAACATTGAAAGGGGAGATTACAGTAAGAAACAGTCCTTCAGAGTGGGAACTCCCAGACACTCTGGAAAGGTGTGGGACCTTGCCATGGTTATACCTGTAGTATCTGGGACTACGAAGTGACACCATCTCTGCTCAGAAATTGTTGCCGTATGTGTCATTTACTGAAAATAGTTTTTGCAACGTTCCAGCGGTAGCGGTAGCTCGGAGCCCTGCTTGGGAAAGTCCTTTCAGCTGCCACCAAAGGGTCTCAGGTCTGGCATGCTGTGACTTGCCCTTCATTGTGCTGGAGATATATTACTATTCATGTAATTCCAGCTCTCTCTAAAAGCCACAAAAGAAAAGAATTGACTGTTAGTGCTACTTGCTAAAATGCTAATGAGCTCATTTATAATGGAAATCCTTTGGGCCTTCCCAGTTGGTATTGTGCATTCTCCTGCATGAATCCTGCATTGTGCCTGGTTGGGCCTTTAGTGGTCAGCGTAATTAATTGCCTTTGTGGATGCCAGTTCTTGGCACAGCCCTGCAGCAAGAGTCAACATGTATCTATCAGCACAGCCACAGAATGGCCTCTCCTTTCCTTGTCGCTCAGTTTTGAAGTTGAGTACAATTGGCTGTTTATTTGTAGACATTAGGCTCACATAATAGAGGCTTCTTTTGGACAGAGTGACTTCTGTCTTAGCAGAGAGTGTGCTTAAATGTCACCTCAGACGTGGGTCCCTGTGCTGGACACCAGGCGAGCTCATTCTCTGCTGGTGCTGGGCAGGCGCAGGTCTCTGACCTCAGCTGGCTTGGGGACAGTGACCGGTAGCAACCTCCTGAGCAGGAAGGCGGCGTGGTGAGCAGGGTTTCTAATATGGGCGGCTGAGATGTCCTATCCTGTGACCTGGCACCTGGCATCACTCTGTGATGGTGTTTTGCATACAGTGGGGTGGACTTTGGACTAGGGAGGTCGTCTGGAATCCCACAAAGCCCTAGGGCAGAGAATCTTCTCTGGCTGGTGGCAGAAGGGGAAGGGAGAGGGATTAGGGCACAAGCAGCCTGTGGTGGGTGGGGCGGCACCTATGATGTGAGGAGTTCACAGCTGGCAAGCACTGAGCTGCAGTGCCAACATTCTCCCAAGAGAGGGCAACCCTGAGCAGAGAAGCCAGCACAAGGTACCTGACTCCTAGCCCCTGGCCCCTGTGCTGGGGTTGGTATGTAGTTTTAAGTTGCTAAGTTTGTGTGAGTTGTGACACAGCCCCAGAAACCCTAGGCAAGTGGCAGATGCTGCTCACATACAGAGGACCCCACCGTCTCCTGCTGCTGCTGCTGTGATGCATTGTGTTTCCCTTGTAGAATGACTCAGCGGTGACTTGGCTTGCTGTGACCATGATCCATGGTAAGATGAAGTTTTCGTTGAAACCTAGCTCGCTGACGCACAGCTGAAAGACCCAGTTCCCTCTGAAGACTTCATTCTTGTATCTCACACACACTCCAGCCACCTTTGCTCTAGTGGGCTCTGTTTTCTTTTTTAAAATGTAGGTCCTGACTCACGTGACTAGTTCCCCTACTTGCTGTCCCAGAGCTGGATAGTCATTGCAGTTGTTGGTGCTGCTAGAGGAGGGATTCATCCCCACCACCTACCCAGTGCTGGAGATTGAAACTGCGGCCTTCATGCTGAGCTGCATCCCCGAGCTATTTTAAAATGTATTTTTGAGACGTGGTCTTGATTAAGTTGCTGAGTTCAAACTTGTGATCCTCCCATCTCAGCCTCCTAGAGTGCTAGGATTGTAGGCTTGCCCCATGCTTTACTTTTTAAATACTGGTTATCTGCTATCCTTTAAATGAGTGTTCATGTTCTAGAAAGTACTTCTCGGCTCAGGCAGTGGCATGGCACTTCCTGGGGTCTCCAAGGAGAGTCAGTGTCCCCTCACCAGGCTCCCAGGCGCCTGTGGTTTGTCCAAGCATGCCAGCCAGGTGGCTTACCCTGTGTCTGTCTGCGGGAGCAATGAAGGGCCTCTCCTCTCTGTGGACAGCCTGCTTTTCCATCCCGCAGCCACTTGCTTCACCAGCTGCAGGGGCAACCCCAGCCAGGGCTGCGTGGCCCCTTTGTGGGTGAGGAGGGATTCCTAAAACAGCGTGCCTATGATTGCCAGGCGCTTGGCGGTGTGCGGAGGTCTTGCAGAGTGCAAGCCTGCCTGTTGGCCCACACTCCTGCCATCATCAGGGTTACTTTACCCGCTTTCCTGGCTAATGATAGTATCTCCTCGTGGTCAGTCAATCTGCTTTTCCCGTCTCTCCACCGTGGACGGCCTTGGGTAGATCCTTCCCATTTCCTCCGTTAGGGCATCACCTCCATGTCTGGAACCCTAGTCCCACTGCACCTCGAGGCCCTGTCTCTGCTGGTGGGACTCACACATGAGTGCTCTGGGCCTGAGATGCACTGGGGAGTCTCAGCTCAGCTGGTGCAGGGAGGGGAGGCTGCCGGGGTTTCCTGCATCAGGGTAGAGGCAGAGGAGGAAGTGATGAAGGGAGGGAGTTTCCTGCCATCCACTGGGAACTGTCACTAAGGCTGATGCCTACGACTGAAGGGAGCCCTTGCCCAAGGAGCATCACCGTGGCCACTCCAGTGCTGCAGCCTCCTGCCCCAGGGAGGGGGGTGGTGCAGCATCCTTGAGGGTGTGTGGGAAGCCATGGGAAAACCCCTGGAGTCTCCTGTGCGGCCACATGGATGTCTGGAATTTCTGAGAACTCCCGGGGTGGGACAGGGCTTGGACAGTGCCCAGGGGCTTGTGGCAGAATCATTACATGTTAAGAAAGTGGGATTTTCACAGGTTTTTGTCTGACAGATTGCTTTCCATCCCCCTTACCCCCATGACTGGAAGTTGTCCTTTGGGAGCCAGCAGGAGGTCCTGAACAGCTTTCAAGGCACCCTCGGGTTTTCTTATCAGGAACAACCTTGCCTTCCACCTGCAACTTCCAGGTCCGCTGTGATCCTCTGGGAACTCGGTGCTCAGCGTCAGCCTCGGTGGCACAGGCCTCCGACTTTGCTGCTTGTGCCTTGCAAGGCTGGCAGGGAGCTGCGGGCTTCCCTTTCCTGTGGGTCAGGCTGTTTCTGGGGTCTTCTAGGTCAGCAGTGTCACTGCTACACAGAGAGGGGACAAATGCAAACAAGACTGGATGAGTCTTTCTCCCAGCCCGCCTGTGGAGAGGCTGCAACAGCTGCTCTGTCTCTGCCACTGCACCCTGGAATCACACTGTGGGTGCACTTGTGGGCATTGTGGAAGGAACAGGAAACTGATGCAGGCTTTTAGCATCAGGATGTGTTGGCGCAGAGCGGCAGGTCCCTGGGGTGCTCCCTGCTGTCTGCATCCCTGCATGTGTCAGCAGGAAAGCCCGATAGCAAGAGGCCTGGCACCTGCGGGACACAGGCTCTAGCACAGCAGCCTGCCCATGTGGTTCCAAGGCACCTCTTCTTTGTGTCTCAGAGGTACTAATGGAGAGGGACCCGGTACTCAGTTGCAGAGTACCCAGAGAGGCGGGCAACTGGGCCAAGCAGCAGGGACAGGGGAAGTGAGCCTTATGGTGCTCTCTGTCTGGGGGGAGAGTGGGTACTATAGACCCTGTGTACAGCAGTAGGCCCATAAGATTTCTGATGTGGCAGGAAAACTGCTGTCACTCCATGCCATCATGTAGCTCACCACAAATGTGTGGCGAGCGGTATGAGCCTCTGCTTTCTGGGTCCTCCCAGAGCACAGTACAGGCAGCCACAGGTTCATAACCCGTGCACAGGTGGCTGCAGAGCTCTGCAGAGTCACTCGGATAGCAGCTCCACACTGCTCACAGCGCCTGCGTCCTGTGACCCTCGTGTACCACCTCATCTGGTGCAAGGGCACACGTGAGATCTCCCAGCTGCACACATGACACATGACCCTAGGAGGGTGTGAGGCCCTGCAGCCCTGGCTCCTCCTCAGTGGCCTGGACACCTGGGCCTGTGCGCAGCTCCCATCCTGCCTGGCTTCTGTGTGGTCACTGTGGTGTCTTCTTCATTCGGATCTCCTGATTCTGGTTTGTTCACCACCCCTGTGAGGTCCACGCTGTCCCGCAGGCTCTTTCTCCATGTTCCAGATTTAAATTTTACTACTTTTCTTAACTCATAATCCCAAGGTTAGAGCTCTTGGGAGCGTCCTTCACTCAGCCTTTCTGGGCCAGGGTTGAGTGTGGCTCAGTGCCCTGGGTCCATGGCGTGGTGCAGGAAAGGAGCTGTGACTCGGGAAGCTTTGTGTGAGCCTGGGGTGGGGGCAAACACAGACCAGAAATGGGGAGGCGAGTGCCAACAGGCACAGGCCATGCAGCTTGGACGGGGCAGAGCCCCTGAGCAGGCCTGCTTCTGTGATTTCATACAGACTGAGGAGCCTCGGGTGCTTAGGAAACAGCCCTACAGCTGCAGGGGCCCGGAATGATTCTTGTGGCCCTGGTGTCACCAGATAAGGAGTAAAGGTTCTGTTTGGTCCCTGAGACTGGACCACTGCGCACTTCTCCATGCAGGGCAGGGGGATTGCAGGTTTTGGGCGACTGCTCACCTGCTGCTGCCCCTGCTCCTCCCTGCATAGTGACTGGCTGTGTTATTACAGGCTGGGAGTCTTCCGTCCTCCTCGGCTCCGGTGTCTGCCTTCTCTCACACATCTATCACACCGTCCAACCAGGACATCTGCAGGTAATACTCAGCTCCCCGTTCCACCTCCATCCTTGTAGTCCCACATCAGCCCTGTGTCCCTCAGGCTCTCCGTTTCCTTGTGCTGGGCAGCTCTGCCTGGTCCATTGTGTGTGCTGTTTGCTCAGCGCCCCACGCAGGCCTCACATCGTCACCGTGGTGTCTGCTCTCTGAAACGGTCTCACTCTCTGCTTTGTCCCACTGTTCCGCATGCAGTTCCAGCGCAGTGTTCTCTGAGTTTTGTCACCACAGTCCTGTGCAGTCTGCTGTTGTCTTGAAAGTTCCTCCCTGCCAGAGTTCTCTGACACCAGGGCTCACCGTGACAGTTGTCTGTAAAGACACACTGCAGGCACCCAAAGGAAACGCCTCAGGTCCAGAATGGGCCGAGGCCTGGAAGCCTGCCAAGAGCAGCAGGGCTGGAAGAGCCCTGAAGTTCTCCAAGTCCCTGAGCGATGTGGGGGCCAAGACCCAGGACGGCCTGGAGAGCACCTGCTTCGTGGAGAGAACCTGCTCGGAAGGGAAGCTGGCTCTGCCCCTGGGCCCCAGTCTCAGGACCAACGGGCTCCTCCCCCAGGCACGGACAGTGCTGACCCGAGCTCCTCCTGTGCACTCCAAATACGCGTGCATCACATCCCTTGCTGCGCCCCGGGCAGCTGCCTGGGAGGTAGGTGCCTGCAGGAGGGGTGACCACGGCCCCCTCTGGGAGGAGAAGGCAGATGGCGAGGCCACATCCAGGAGCCGGCGCCTGCTCCGCTACCTGCTTTCACTGTCCCGTGGCTCGAGCACCAGCAGCCTGCACCGCTTCCATGAGCTGGAAGCCCACACCGCCCGTCCGCAAGCCACCCCCTCCTCCAGTGGGCGGGCGGGGAGCACGGGCTTCTGCTCAGACGAGATGGGTGACGACGACGTCTTTGAAGACAGTGTGTCTGCCAGGCTGAAGAGCGCAGTGCTGCGGGCACCCCTCTGCTCCGTGGAGAAGGACAGTGACCTGGATTGCCCCTCTCCCCAGTCTGAAAAGCGGCCCCCAGCATCCCCTGTGTCCCCCTCTGGGGATGCCTGCAGGTTGGTGTGTGAGGACCGCGTCCAACCGGCCCTGCTCGCACCGCTGCCTCCCTGGCTTTAATATGTGAAGTTTCTGGAAAACAGAACGTGAGATGGCCTCGCTGGCGGGGGCTCATTGTCTTCTCCGGGAGGCGGAGCACTGATGCCTTTTAGAAAAACAGTTTTAAATGAGGAAGAAGCTACACATATTAAAGACCATGATGACTCGTTCCATCTGAAAATGTGTAGACTTTGTATAGAGATAGGAAGAAAAAGAGCATCTCTGGCCTTGCAGCCTGCTGGTCCATTGCAAGCATGTGCTGCCCCCCAGCTCTTTGTGCTTCCTGCCCCCATCCACGGGGCGTGGGGGGCTTCTCTCCAGTAGCCCCCTGCTCCTGGCCCTCACAGCACCACCCTGTCCTCCTGCTCAGCACCTCATGTGGCCCCTGCCTGCTAATTCTCATGCTTCCTCCTTGATGGCTGTGTCATTGCTCACATACCTGGCAGGCCGGCTCAGGCTGCTCCAAGCAGAGGCGTTCCTACCTGTCCCTGCTGCAGGAAGAAAGCCTGAAGCCCGCCTCACCAAGGGGTTCTCAGTGGCATCTGCTGCACTTTAAAGCTAGTGCCCACTTGGTGTCTCTGCAGTACCTGGGACAGCAAGTTTGGGCTGGAGGTGCTGTGACCAGGGCCACCCCGAGAGAGGGCAGGAAGGGCTGGTGTGCCGTGGGGTGTGGGCAGGCTGCATGGGAAGCATGTGTCGTCACTGAGTCACCATGGGTTTGGCTGTGACGCCTGATGACAACTTCCGTTGGCCTGGGGAGGCACGCCGTGTTGCTGCTGCTGTTTGTCACATCACGTCCTCCTGTGTTGCCGCTGCCCTTCTGACTTTCCGTGTCAGTGCAATGCACTGGACGCTTTAGTTTCTAGTTGCCGTTTTCATGCGTGTTTGTGTTTCTGAGCCCACAGTCACTCCTGTGCTGTTTCTGAGTTTTCTTTGGGGCCTGGCCTCCCCAGCGTGTCCTTCCTGCTGTGACAGTTTTCCCTTCCCGCAGGATCTGCCACTGCGAGGGTGACGACGAGAGCCCCCTGATCACACCGTGCCACTGCACGGGCAGCCTGCACTTCGTGCACCAGGCCTGTCTGCAGCAGTGGATCAAGAGCTCTGACGCACGCTGCTGCGAGCTGTGCAAGTACGAGTTCGTCATGGAGACGCGGCTGAAGCCACTGCGTAAGGTATCAAGGGCCTGCCCGTCCCCGGTCCCCCACCCCCCAGTCGGTAACCGTGCAAGTCCTGCTGCCCTCACCAAGACCGATCCTCAGAACCCAGTGGCTCCCCCCAGCACTCAGCCCAGCACAGCACATGTGTCCATCTAGGTCTGGACAAGAATTTGCTGGGGTGGGGGCTCTGCTAATACATCTTTTCGTAGGCCCAGTGTGGTCACAGTGGAAAAACTGAGAGACCGTCCTGTCTCAGAGATTTAGTAACTGCTTGCTGGGACTCCCAGGATGGCAAGGCCTGCCTGGGGCCTGCAGAGCAGCAAGAGATCGTCTTGAGCCTCTACAGGGCGGGGTAGACATACTGGGCTTTGGGTGACTCTGGAAGGAGCGTGGGCCTTGCAGGCAAAGTGAAGGAGTTGGAAAAGGTGGGGCATCTGTGGAAAAGAGCGTCCACCAGTCATATATCTCGATGAGACTCAGGCTGGGGGTCTTGGGCAGGAGCGGGAAGCAGGACAGCCTGTGTCTTGAGAAGAAGCCAGGGAACATGCCTGAGTCAGCCCCCAGGAAGTAGTCAGTAGCTGGAAGACACAGGCACAGGCCAAAGACTGGCTCACCAGGCAAACAGTCTAGCACAGTCCAGGTAAACTGAGGCACTGCCATCAGCTCACCTGTACAGAACACCGGGACAGGTGCTGTGGTCAGTGTCGGCCGTGGGTTGGCAGAGGGCACACACTGTGCTCTCTGCATTTTACTTGTTTTCTTGTGGCTGGGAAACAGTCATTAGTAAAGAAACTCCACTAGCTGGAGTCAGAAATGGCTCTTTGGAGAGGCGGCTGCACTGGGAGCTCAGCGTGGCTCCTGCTGTGCTCCTGGGGCCTCGGAGAACCCGCAGGGGCCCCTGCCCCTCACCCCCTTAGCCATGAGACTGCGTGCACCCGGGAGACCTGAAATGCAGGTCCCGCCCAGGGCTGCGGTCAGAG
Source organism: Dolichotis patagonum (assembly GCA_004027295.1). Classification (NCBI taxonomy): domain Eukaryota; kingdom Metazoa; phylum Chordata; class Mammalia; order Rodentia; family Caviidae; genus Dolichotis; species Dolichotis patagonum. Next base: position 46,935 of record PVJX010005352.1, read on the forward strand.
TCCTGTACCTGTCCAGCTGCCTTGCTGCAGCACGAGGAGCAGATGAGCTCGCTGCAGGCCCAGCTGTCCCCACCGCCCCAGCACCCAGGGCCTTGGTCGTGCTTGGCCCCAGCTGCAACGAGTGGTTTCCAAGAGCAGCTCTGGGGTGAGAATCATCTGGTGGGGGGCAGTTGTCACCAATGGCCCATCCTCCCCAGTTAGCTCTGTACTCTGTGACCTGGGCTCATGTTCATGCGTCCCCTTTCCAGTGGGAGAAGCTGCAGATGTCGACTAGCGAGCGCAGGAAGATCATGTGTTCCGTGACCTTCCATATCATTGCCATCACCTGCGTGGTCTGGTCCCTGTACGTGCTCATCGACCGCACTGCCGAGGAGATCAAGCAGGGGCAGGCAACAGGTAGGTGCTCTCCGGAATGTCGTGGCGGGTGGGAAGAGCTCCCTGGACTCACAGTGGGCGGGGCTGCAGTCGCCAAGCTTGCAAAATCTGCTGTGTTCCCTTCCTGTCTCTGACGGCTGATGAGGTCTCTCCCTTCAGGCATCCTGGAGTGGCCCTTTTGGACTAAGTTGGTGGTCGTGGCCATTGGCTTCACCGGCGGACTCCTTTTCATGTACGTTCAATGCAAAGTCTACCTGCAGCTGTGGAAGAGGCTCAAGGCTTATAATAGAGTGATCTATGTTCAGAACTGCCCAGAAACAAGCAAAAAGAATATTTTTGAGAAATCTGCACTAACAGAGCCCAGCTTTGGAAATAAAGACAGACATGGACTCTGTCGTTCCGACACGAACTCCTCCTCTTGCACAGAGCCCGAGGACACCGGGGCGGAGATCATCCACGTCTGACGCGTTCCCGGAGGCCTGCGGGGTGCCGTGGGATGTTGTTCACTGCCAATTGTGTACCTTTCCTGCCCTGTAATAGCAGAGTCGGGCAGGCAATGAGCTTGCGGGCCTCTTTGTGAACTCTCCTTGGCGATCTGAAGCCGTCCTGTGACCAACGTGTCAGGGTCCCTTCTGCCAGGCTGCTCTGGGGGTGGGAAAGGGGGAGGCCCCGGTGGCCACCGGGGGAGGCTGCTGAGCTCTGCTCCTAGTCTCCACAAGGTGAAGAACGAGATGCCAAACCTAAGGGTCGAACTGGAGCAGGGTGCAGGAGGGGCCAGCCTCGCCCCTTCCCGGCCGCCCCATCCTGCAGCGCCTGAGTCCCTGAACAAGCAGCACTTTACAGAAGAGTTTATTTTTTAATATGTGTCCAGTGGAATTGACACTTAAGCAACACATTTAGAAATCTTCCCTTTACCACTCTAGTTCTCTCTGGCATCTGGAAGTAAATCTAAAACCCTCTTTGCCTTATTTATTCTAAGAATCGGGACCTCCTTCCTGTGGGACGTGACTGGTGGGAAGGTGGTAGCCAGTGGCAGCGACCAGGTTCCTGCAGCCTGGAATCGCCGTCTCCGGGGCTGCCTGTGTTTCCTCTAGGTCAGGACTGAAAAAAGAGGGCTTTGGATATTAAAATGGGAGAAGTGAGGACTTTCATATGACTGTTTAAAAGTCATGTCCTGTACAGAGATAGAGGTCTTTGGGTGCAGCTGGCTTTCTGGGGTGCTCCTGGTACCTGGCCCTCAAGTACTGTGGAGGTGCTGTGGGGCCCAAAGGGAACAACAGACTGCCAGGGCCAATGTGTCACCATCTCTGCCCACCCGCATGGCCTTAAGGGATTGGATATAGACAGGGTCCTCCAGGGCCTGAGCCTGGTCAGCCCCATCATCAGGAGCCTCCCGGTACCATTAATGATACAGAACCAAAATCACCACCTCAGATGGCCTTGTCCCTTTAAAATGCCTGTGTAAAATTCTGTTGTCAAAGCCCAGTGTCACAGTCCCAGGCACATGGTGACACCCAGGGGCAGCCAGGAGCCTGCAGCGCAAGTTGGGGCCTGGGGTGTGCTGAGTGGGTCCTGGCCACTGCCCATACTGTGTGTGTACAGCCCCTGCCAGGGGTCTCACAGGAGGGCTCACAACCCCAGGTGGGACTCTGCAGGTTGAGCTGCCCCTCCACCCTGCAGGTACCAGTCATAGCTCCCCAAGGACACCTGCCCTCTGCTGCCTGGCTGCATCCAGCTGGGCTAGTGCCCACTGTGCCCGAAGTGCAATTACCATGTCCCTGTTCAGCCCAGGGACACCCGGCAGCTACACGCTGCCCACTCAGGAGGGTGAGCCCACCAGCTCTGCCCAGACCCCCAGGAACTGCCCCACAAGGCCTGAGCCCTGGGCACCTGCCCTGCCACCCTCCAGCGGGGGACTTTGTTAGCTCCCCCTGGAGCTCCATCCCGAGACTTGGGTGGAAAGGAGTGTGTGCATTGGGGGCCCAGCACCCCAACAGCAAGAGTGCACTTGCCTTGCCCATGCCCAGCTGGAAGCCTTCACCCTTGTCAGGAAGGCTGGCACTGTCTGTCCAGCCACTCTGCAGGTGGGTCCCACGTCCTCTTCCCTCTCCAGGGCCTTGGCTACCCCTTGCCTTTCCCTTCCCATGGGTCCTGACTGCAGAGCCCTCAGCTCTACCCATGCCCTGGAGGTGCTGGGGGTGGGTGTTGGTCCCGGGTCTCACCTTGCCTCTACCTGGCTTCAGTAGATGATGTTTTTTGACCAAGCCACACAGAACCCTGTGCTCAGGTGGTTGCAGGGCCAGGGTGTCCCTGCTGGCCCTTTGTGACTCAGGCCCACAGCCCCACAGCACCGGCAGTCTTCTGAATTCAGCTCTTGGGTCCAAGCCTGTGAGGCACCCTGCCTGGTGGTGTGGACACTGCTGGGCACACACACAGGGCTGCTGCCCCTCCCTTTAAATCTGATTTCTAATATGCAACTGCCCCTCCATTGCCAGGAAGGACCTAGACACAGGGAAATAGAAGCATTTCTCTCTTGGAAGTAATTCTTCAAGGTGCACAGCCGATATGTTCATATTTAGATGCATTGTTTATAAAAAGTTGATTGTTAATAAAAACCAAATTTACACTGGCATGTGTGGTGTATTTTCTAAAAGGCACTTCAAGTTTGGAATTTTTCTTAGGAAATTTCTAGCAGTCTAAATGTTTAGTTTTGTATCCTTTGTGTACTTTCAGTGTCACCACGGGAGTAACCCTCTGTGCAGGGAGTCCGTGCGGCTCGCCGCAGCAATAAAGCCTTTCTTCACCACGGAGTTTGCTCTGGGTGTTTCACTTTGTCAGATTCCGCCTGCCCAGATATCAGAAGCCATGTCCTCAACCTGTGTCTCAGGCTAGGTTTCTGGGGTCCGGGAGGATATGATGGGGGTGCGAGTGTAGGTGCTGCCATGACTCCTGGGCTCTGTGTCTGCTCCATGTCCATGGTCCATGCCCAGTAGAGACAATGGTAGCAGCCTCTGTCCTCTACCAGGTGCCAGGTCCTGGCCCTCACAGCTTCCCTGGGCATGGCAGTGCCTTGGTGTTTGAGCAGCTGTGCTGAGGGCTGGTCCCACTGCCCTGCTGCTGTCGGGCTGGTCGTGGTTGGTGAGGGGGAGACTGGGAGGCTGCTCTGGAGCTGTGGCTACTGCCAGGTCCCTTGGAGAAGGCTGAGTCTCTCCAGGAAGGGCCAGTGGGACTGACACCCCAGTCCTGTGAGTGTGTGGCAGTGCTTTGGGGGCCTGAGAGGACTTTGGTTGAAGAGATACCAGGTCGCCACCTGCCCAGAACCAGCTGGGTGATTGGGGCCCAGCGCTGGCTTGTCCGTCATGAACTGCCCAGTGAGCACGTGTGGGTGCCCGTGGTCTCCTGCTGATTTCATGTCCCCTGGCAAAGGTGGGGAGGGAGTCAAGGCGATTGTGGGCCACAGAGCCTACAGCATTTTCTGTGTGGCCCTTTCTAGGAGACGTCTGCCCAGTGCCATAGTTTGACAGTGGATCAAACCCCCGTGCCCTCACCATGTGTCCAGCATGGTTTGCAGGGGGTGCTGCTGGAAGATGTGCTACTCTCAAGGTGGGGCTGCGGGGAGACCATTGGGGTATCCCACTGGATCTTGGGGCCTGATCTTTTCCTTCTGTTCTTGCTCCTGTCCTAGATACCCTCCTGTGTTACCATCTCAGAAATTTTACAGTTTTCTGTTTTATATTTAGGTCTATGATCCGTGTTGAGACAGTGCGTGTCGAGTGTTCGTGTACATTCTTGTCTTCATTGCTGGAATGTAGCACATTACCCTCACATCTGCAACTTGCTGCTATAATTGCTTATGAGTTTTAGTGTATGTGCTGCCCAAATAAACACAGTTTTAACAGGGTTTTATGTTTCTTGACATTTGATTTCTTCTCATGTATATTTTTTGTTTACTTTTTTTGTCACTGACTTAGGTAGGACTTTGTTTTTTTTGGTATCTTACTAGGAAGAGTCTTAAACACAAAACGTTTAAGTAACAGTGTAATGAAAACACATACTCTGTGCTCTCCAATTAACACTTTCCTCTATGTTTTGCTCACACAGCTCTGTGTTTATCACTATTAGTATGTGTTTTTGCATTTCAGAGTAGACTGTGGCCATAACATACTCCAGCCATGTCAGTCTGTCCTTAGTGACTAGAATTCTGTATTTTCTAACTGTGCTATTTTTTTGTGATTGTATAGTGAAATGTACAAATCTTAAGTGTACCAACTGGTTGGATTTGATGAAAGTATCTACTTATGTAACCCAAACAACTACAAAAATATAGTATGTTATCTCACTCCTGGAAATTCCTTGACATCTCTTCTCAGGTCCTCTTCCCCTTTCCCCCTTTCTGAGATACATATTAGCCTGTTCTGGAATTGAAATTTAACAGAGCCGTACAGTATATGCACCTTTTGAGGAAATCCACAGTATCTCTCGTGGAAGAATGTTAGCTGTCGGCATAATGATTTTGAGATTCCTTTGTGCTGTTTGATGGGTTCGCTTGAGCTTTTTCCTGTCAAGTAGATTTCTGCTGTAGGCTGTGCCTCTCCAACCATGTTCTTATCGCTGGATACTTGAACTGTTTCTAGTTTGGCACTATCACAAATAAAAGTTCTGGGAGTGTTTTTGTACAGATATTTTTGTGATTATATGTTTTCCTCCCATTTAGGTAAATACCTAGGAATGCAATGCTGGTGGTAGGGAAGATTAGAGTTCTAGTTTTAGTATTTTATACTGATACACATGTAACATCATAAAATCGTAGAAACCCTGTAGACCACTTACACCCACTTGTCTTGGGCTGTCTTCCTACAGTGAATCTGTATGCCACACATAGCAGTGCTACAGTACAAAGTACAGTACAGTACAAAGTACAGTACAGTACAAAGGTTCATATACTGTATGGCTCTGTTAAATTTCAATTCCAGAACAGGCTAATACGTATCTCAGAATTGGTTTAAGTGGGCAGATGTAATTTGAGAGAAAAAGAGGGGCCAAGTCCTTTCCGATCCCCACTTGGGGCTGTTCGCTCCCTCTGAGAACCTGTGTTCCCACGTTGGGTCATTTCCCACCACTCTGAACGATTTCCTTCAGCACTTTTAGTACTATAGATCAGTGGGCAATAGATTCTCTTTAATTGTTTTTTATTCTATGGAAAAAAGATTTCACAACAAAATAAGAAAACAGCAATAGTTAATGCATCGCATATTGTTATCTTTCAGGGAGTTACTCAGTACAAGAGATGGGGATAAAAGTTTGCAAATTGATATTAGCACAAATCTTTTGAGTGAACTAAGAGACATAGTGGTATACCTAATTTGCATTTTTTTTCCCTTTTCCTTACCTTCCATTCTCCTTTCCACCATCCTAGTTCCTTTTTTCTTTTGAACAATTTCTTCACATTTCACAGTGTCTGCTGTGCAGTTTGGACCTTTTTTACTCTTTCAGTTTCTTACACCAGGGATACAGTATGATGTTTACACATATGAATCTGGTTTATTTCACTTAGGAGTGTGTTCTCAAGTTGCATCCATTTACCTATAAAAATGTTAAGCTTATCCTTTATAGCTGAGTAGCATTCCATTGTATAAAAAGATCAGATTTTTAAAAATCCATTCCTCAGTTGATGGGCATTTGGGTTGTTTCCAAGATTTGGCTATTATGAATTATGCTGCTGTAAACATAGGTCACATATATTGCTGTGATATCATGTTTTTAATTCTTCCAGAAAGATACCCAAAAGGGAAATAGCTGGTGGAATGGAACCTCTAATCCTAGTTTTTTGAGGAATCTCCACACTGATTTCCACTGTGGTTGTACAACTCTGCACTCCCACCAACAGAAAAGGGTTTCTTTTTCCTCACGGCCCCTCCAGCATTTGTAATTGGTTGATTTTTTGATGATAGCCATTCTTACTGGTGTGAGATGGAATCTCAGTGTTGTTTTAATTAGCATTTCTCATATGATCAGTGATGTTGAACATTTTTTCATATATTTATTTGCCATTTATACTTCATCATCTGAGAAGTGAATATTCATCTCAAATGCCCATTTTTGGGTTGGGTCTTTGAATTTGGGGGATCTGATCTTTTTCAGTTCTTTCTATGTTCTAGATACAAGTCCTTTGAGGAATAATTGCCTAAAATTTTTCCCACTCTGTGGGTTGTCTTTTCACTTTGTTGCTGGTTTCTTTTGATGTGCAGAAGCATTTTAATAAGATGAGATCCCAGTTGCTGATTATTTGAAGTATTTCCCGTGAAGTCTGGGGTTTGTTCATGAACTCTGCCTATACCTATGTCTTCAGTATGTTTACCTACTTTCTCTTCCAGTAAATTTAGTGTTTCTACTTTAATTTTTAATCTTTGATCCATTTTGACTTTAGTTTAATTCATGGTGATAGACCTGGGTCTAGTTTTAGTCTTCGGCATGTAGAAAACCAGTTTTTCCAGCACCATTTATTAAACAGGCTTTCTGCCAGTGAACATGTTTGGTTCCTTTGTCAAAGATAAGATGACTGAATCCCTTTGTAGTTGTATCTGCATCTTCAAATCTGTTCCACTGTTCCTCAGGTCTGTTTTTTTGTCAATATTATGTTGATTTTATCACAGTAGCATTGCAGTGTAATTTCAAGTTGCGGGTTGTGATGCCTCCTGCCTTGCCTTTGTTGCCTAGAGTTGGTTTTGATATTCTAGGTCTCTTCTGTTTCCAAATGAATTTAATAATGTTTTCTCTAGTTCTAGTGAAGTGTGCTAATGGTATTTTAATCAAGATTGCACTAAATCTGTGTAATAATTTTGCAAGTATGACCATTTTCACTATGTTGGTTTTTCCTATCCATGAGCAAGAGATATCTTGCCATTTTCTGATATCTTTTTTGATCTTTTCAGAGAACTTTAATTTTCAATATATACATCTTTTATTTCTCTTGTTAGATTGATTCCTAAGTATTTCATTTTTTTTTTTGGATGCTATTGTGAAGGGTGTGGTTTCCCTAATTTCTCTCTCAGTGAATTTGTAGTTTGTGTACAGGAATGCTATTGATTTTTGAGTATTGACTTTGTATCTAGCCACACAACTGAATTTAGTTATTAAATCTGTAAGTCTCTTACTGGAGTGTTTGTGTTCTTTACATGAGTATCATTACTTTACTTGAATTTTTTGTTTTCATTCTTGAAGGATATTTTTGATAGTGGCAAAAATCTGTTTTGGTGGGTGCACCCTTTCTTTTTACTTAAGAAGGCTCTTCCATTGCATTTCGGTTCGGATGGTTCTGATGCAAAGTCAGCTGTTACCCAAGCTTGTTGTTCCTTGGTATTTTCTGTGTCATTACTTTTAAGATTTTATCTTTGACTCTGGTTTTGAGCAGGTTGACTCTGAAGTATGTAGGTATAGTTTTCTTTCTATTCTTTCCATTTGGGTTTTGCTGAGATTCTGGCAGATTTAGATTTATGCATTTTCACCAGATTTGGGGAAATCGTGGCTAATTTCCTCTAACTTTTTACCTGGTTTTCTTTTTATCTTTCTTCTTTTTCTGGGACTGATTACATATCTGAGAAGGTTATCCTATAGATTTCTGAGGTTTTATGCATTAAGTTGCTTCTTTGTACTTTGAATTGCATTATTTCTGTGGATTGTCCTCAAAGCAACCCTCCCCATCCTCTCTGCTGCTATTACAGCCCTTAGGTTGTTTTTCCTCAGATATTTTTAGATTTGGGATTTGTATGCACTTTGGCTTCTCTTCCTGCTGCTCTTTTCTCTTCTTTTATAATGGCTTTTATTGCTGACATACCCTATTTTTTCATAAATTGGAGCACATTTTCTGTAACTCATTGAGCACAAACATAAAAGCTTTTTTTTTTTTTTAACGTTTGTGGATAAGAACATCTGGCCTTGTCGTGATTTAGTCTGTTTTAGCCATCTTTTCCCTGGAAAATGAATCACATTTTTCTAACTGAGCAATTCTGCATTGCCTTGCCTATTTGGAATGCTGATGGCAGAGATTCTGAATTCTGCTACGTTCCTCCAAGAGTGTTGACTTTCCTGTTGCCAAGAAGGCCTGTAACTTAGTTGCATTTACATTGAAAATGATTTCAAAGCTCACATCTCAGTTGGGTTGCACTGTGGTTTGTGTATGTGTCCCTCCACGGGAACTCAGGCCCTCAAGGCATGGTAAGAGGTGAGGCATGGCGCGATGCCTAAGCCATAGGCTGAATGAGTTAGTGCCCTTACAAAAGCTGCTATGGAGAGGGTCTTCCCTGTGAGCACACCAGAAGAGACCAGGCCTCACTAGTCACTGGACCTGTCAGCACCTTCATGACTTCTAGCCTCCAGAACTGTAATAGATACATTTCTGTTCTTTATAAGTTACCCAGGCCTTAGGGGTTTTGATTTGTACTTATTTTTGTCTTTTTGAGACAGGGTCTCACTATGTAGTCCAGGCTGGCCTTGAACTCACAGCAGTCCTCCTGCCTCAGCCTCCTGAGTGCAGAGATTACAGGAGTGCACCACCATGCCCTATTTTTTGTAGTAGCAATACAGATGGACTAAGGCAGGCTGTGGCATCCTAGACTAGGCTATGTGTCTTTTATCCCATGTGCGCATCATGGCTTAGGGGTCAGGGGTTGGGGCAGAGTTTTCTGCACACAATTTGGGACTCTTTCTCTTGGGGTAGCAGTGAGCTCTGCCGCTCAGATATCCTGTGACACAGAACAGGTGACAGATGGCCTGAGCCTCACACCCTGGATACACAGTGGTGCTTGCATCCACACCTTTGTTGTCACCTCTGCCAGACGCAAGCCTTCCTTGTGGTGATGCCTGGCTGAGGCTCCCATTTGCCCAGAGCCTTTGTTCCCCTCTCCTCCACAGGAGGCCCATCTCTCCACCCGTGGCTTCCGCTCCTTCCCTGTCCTTCCTGTCCCTCTTTGTGGTTTCTAAAGCTGGGACTGAGGGCCTCTGCCATGGCCAGATGTTTAGCACTTGTGTCTGAAGGTGACCCACAGGGTGATGAGATGCTCTCATGAGGGATGGATGTAGGAAACCCGCCCAGAAGGGGCTCTTGGGCTCTCCTGTAGCCACTCCAGGGTTAAGACCACACCCAGGGGCTTGTGCCCCAGGAGTATAGCAACATGTCTCACGCCAGGTTGGCCTGATGGGATTCTTTTCACAACACTCAGCTGCTGACCCTGCACATAAGAATGGCTGCTGGAGCCCTGGATGCCCTGGTGCCACCAGGCTGAAGCCAGGCCTGGGGCTGTGGCTGGGTATGGTGTAAGAGGGGCAGATGGATGGCCATGCGCATGCTCAGGCTGGGGCTGCTTCTTAGGCCTGGGGAACTCATGCTGGGAACCTTGCCATTGGGGAATGCAAGAGCCCAGCTCCCAAGAGAGGCCAGGAATCTACAGCAAGTGCCCTGCCAGGAGGAAGCAAGGGAGGCCTGCGTGCCAGCCCTGGAGCACAGAGACAGACATGGTGGGGTCCTCATCCTTCCAAGGCGCCCTCCTTGAGGGAGACCACACAGATGGGTGACAGCGAGGCCAGACAAAGCCCTGGGGAGGAAGAAGCTCTGTCTGGAGGATGAAGGAGGCTTCTCTGGAGGTGGGGGTGCTAGGTTGTGCTCTGAAAAGAAGAGTGGTCTGGGAAGAGAGGTGGGGACAGTCACCACCCATCCAGAGAACAGTGGGCAGGCCCCAGCCCAGATGGACTCACAATGATTACGGCCTTTGGTGGCAGTGGTGGGCCACAAGCTGTTTGGGGAAGCAGGGGTGGCGGGAACATAGCAGGTGAAATGAGAACTGTTTTAAATGAACTTTGTTTCTATGACAACCAACTCTTAATTCACTCAAGAAGAATTTATTGGGGCACCTACTACAGGCATGAAATTGGATTAGAACCGGAAGTGCCCCCGTATTTCCAGGAAGAGCAGGCCGGTGACCACGGCTTTGCCGCTGACTGAGCTGGGAGTAAGGCACAGGCTGCTCAGTCAGCTCCAGGTTTGAGGCCTGCCTGGCTTGTGTGCTGTCATCTGCTGTCATCGAAGGATGGGATGCTCAGGGCTCGAGGACAGAGCAGGAAAAGGCACTGAAGCTTGGCTGTCCTGCGACAGCAGGCTGGGGTGAGAGCAGCACACTTGGGTGTGACAGTGACCAGCCGATGGCTGGTATGCAGCTGGTCTTCCGGGGGAGCCTGGCACAGCAGGGCTCAGATAGCCACACTGTTGGGGATCCGGTCGGGGGACAGGTAGTAATAGGGCAGCTTCTTCTTCTTGTTGCGCTCCGAGATCACACTGATGATGGCCTCCAGGTTCTTGCGGAAGCGGGCCATGGCCTCCTTCACAGGCTTCTCAGTGAAGTGCTCTTCGGGGTACGTGCCCAGGAATAACTGAGGGCCGGACATGGACAGACAGGCGGTTTAGTCTACTGTGGGACCCCGTAAGTGGACGGGCCTCACCCTACACTGGGGACCTGCTCCCCATGGGAGCCTGTGCTCACCTCCCATTTCTTTTACCCTATGCCACCTGCAGGAATGACAGCTACAAGAAGGAAAAACCATGGATGAACTGGACATTATGTTAACTGAAATAAGCCAGGCACAGAGGGACAAGCGTGGCAGTCCCACTAATCCGTGGAGTCTAAACACCTTAGCATTGAGTAGAGCGGTGGCTGTCACAGGGAGAGGAGTGGAGAGGCGGGTCAGTGGGCACGGGCTGCAGTCAGGGGAGGTCCTGGAGGGCTGTGGCATGGCAGGGGACTATAGCTGATGATATTGGAAAGTGTGTTTCATAGTAACTAGAGGCTCTGTGTCCCCACCCACAAGGTGATGGTGTGTGAGGTGCTGGATCCGCTAAATGCATGGACTGGTTATCACCGTGTGTGTGTGTGTGTGTGTGTGTCTGTGTGTGTGTGTCTGTGTGTGTGTGTGTCTGTGTGTGTCTGTGTGTGTGTCTGTGTGTGTACTGAGACATCAGGTACAACTAGAAGCACGTATAACGTGTGCATGGGAAACAAAACAGAAAGCCATGGTGAAGCTACCTCAATTCTGCTTCCCTCAAGAAGCTCCAGAGCCCAGACCTGGCAGACAGGTTAATCTACAAAGGGACACGCTTAATGCTGTGGCCCCAGGGAGCCAGCAATGGTGCAGTAGAGCAGGACTGGCTGTGGTGTCCTATGTGAAGCCCTCCTAGGCTCCAGGCCTGCGGGGCGTCAGGCAAGGGTGCTGGGCAAGGGCCCCATGGGTCAAGCAATTGTAGGGCAGCGCCTGTGGGGGCGGCCCTGAGGGCATGTCCCTGCTCACACAGATGCCTGCACAATAAGAGTGGACTGATCTATAAAAGCACTGCCGGATTTTAAGACTAGAAGGTCTCAGGTGGGAAGGGCAGTGGGGTTTGGAGTGAAATTCAGTCCTCACAATCTCTCGCTGTGATATTCCTCTGGCAGGAGGCATCACACTGAGCCCAGGTGCAAGGATAACCAGGAGGGACCAGCACTGGGCTGGTGACTGGCTCCTGCCTCCTGCCTCCTGCACAGGACAGATCCTGCCACGGCCTGTGTCCGCCCGGAGGATCCCCATTTGGTGGTGAGGTACAAATGTGCACCTCTGGAAGGAGCCAGGACTGTTCTTTCCCTTCCTTCGAGGGCTAGGGATGACCATAGGGAAAGAGCGCGGTCCCTGATGGAAGTAGGATGGGGACATGGCACCCTCTGGTGGCAGTGAGTGGCACAACGCCAAGCCTCTCCAACCCCACCCACCATTCCAGCCTGGGACCTGGTGGCACCTGTACCTCTTTTCCCCTCCAGGCTGACACTTAGGCTCCTAGTTTGCAGGACAGCGTGGTTGAGCCTATCCCCCGGGGGTGTCGTCCCTGCTCGTGTCTCACCTCGTTCTCCTGCATCTGGCTTAGCGCCCACACAGCGCCCAGGTGCCAGCATGAGCGGCCGCGGTCTGGCAGCGTCTCCACGATCTGCTCGATGGTCACCACGCCCTTGGCCGTGGGCGGCGGGGCCCTCATAGTGGGGGGCGCATTGGGGATCCAGGAGCACCAGTCATACTGTGAACAATTATAGACACCCGTGGGGCCCGCATCCCAGCTGCGGAGCTGCCTGCTACCCAAGCAGGAGGCATCTGCGCGCTACTGATCGCAGGGGTCCCGCCCCTCCCGAGGCCCCGCCCAGGGCCCTGGGTAGGTAGCGCAGGGTGAGCCTTAGGTCCGGATCCAGCTCCTACCTGCCCGAAGTTGACGGCTGCGTGCTGCGCAGACGCAGTGAAGATGATCACGGTCAGGTATTCAGTCAGCTGCTCACAGCTACGCAGAGCCTTGGGGAAACCTGGGGAGCTCGCACTGTGAGCTGGGACCGAGCACACCCCAACCCCTCACAGGGCGACACTGCCACACGACGCTTACCCGAGGCCTTGCTGCCCCGCAGGCCGTACACGTAGACGTCCTTGGCGAAGGCCTGCAGCTCCACGTCCTCCGCCACCACCTGGTCACTCTCATAGTACAGACCCACGACCTCAGCCACAAAGCTGGGACAGGGGTGGCTGATCAGCTTGGGGGCCCCGGGAGCCGGACTGGCTAGTCCCGGGCTCCTTCCCCAGGTCTCCCTCCAGGTGGCGCAGTCCAGTCCAGTCCCTCGCACAGTCCAGCCCACAGGGCTTCCTAGCCCGGTCCCCAGGCCCCACCCCAAGCCCCAGGCTCAGCCTCCGCACCTGCGGATGGCCTCCCACACCAGCAGCCCGTCGTCGCGGTAGAAGTAGTAGGGGATGTCCTCGGCGCTGTCCATGCCGCGGGCCCGGATGTCCTCGGGGAAGCGCAGCGAGACGTAGGTCAGGTCCTTCATGGCGCGCTGCACCATCTGCACGTGCCCGCCGCCGCCCGTGGCGTTGGCCTGCGGGAGGGGGCACCCCTGAGCCAGCGCCCCGGGCACTGGGCCAGCAGGGTGGGGACGCGGGGCAAACCGCGTCGGGGGTTTGCGGGAGGGACGATCAACTCAGGAAGGTCAAGCCCCAAGCCCACCTCCTAGCGGCACCTGGACCCAGGTGGGTGGAGGCATAGGGTCGGGGCACGCACCTTGTCGAAGAGGCCGTACTCGCAGATGAGCTGCTCGCGGGCCTTGGTGTTGATGGCAATGGTGAACCGCACGTGAGCCACCAACAGCTGAAGGACAGGGAACCTCAGGGAGAGCTGCCGCGGTGCTGGTCTTCCAGCGTGCCAAGGAACTGCGGGGGTCTGGGCAGCTCCAGTGATGACCGCGACGTCATTGGCGCTTGACTACCGCCTTGCCCTCTGGAGAGGTGCTCCAGGCAGCTACTCCCACCCACCATCCCCTGCCGCAAGCAACTGGACATACCTTAAAAATGGGGTGCACCGCGGGCAGCTGGCGGTACATGGCAATGCCAAACACCTCGGACACCAGGTGTGTGCGCAGCAGATGGGTGATTGTCTGGTGTACATGAAAGTCACTGGAACGCACCCAGATTTTGGCCAAAAGCCAGTCGTATTTTGCATCGGAAGGGAAAAAAATGGGGTTCTCTTCTCCTGGGATTTGGTTGAGCTGGTAGGATGAAGAGAGAAAAGGTGTTGGTGTGTTTTGCCCCAGAGGAGCTATTCGAGAAGCTGCCGCTTGGGGAATCCCAGAAGCATCTAAACGTCTCCAGCAGCACCTCTCAGACCACAGGAAGAGCATGGAGGTCCTCGGGGGTCCAGGGCTGTTGCTTCCTGTACCAGCCCAGCTAAATCACTGAGAACTCACACGCTTGTCTGGTCTCCGGCTCCTCCTTCCAGGACAGTGTGCTGACGGAGGTGGCCTGGGCACTGCCGCAGGAGTGGGGTACAGTGGCCGTATCCCCATCCCACCCGATGTGTCTCCCTCTCCTCTAGGGTCTCCTTGGTGCTTGGCTCTACTTTTTGCCCTCATGAGCTCCTCTTGTGCCCAGTGCTCCAGGGCCTCTTATAGCTGAGTCCACTGGGCCTGATCAGACTGACCGCTGGGCCTGGGTTTGCTCCAAAATGCAAGTCAGATTATGGTAATCTCCTCTTGGTCACTTTTTTAAAAAAATTCCAGTGCTGGAGAAGGAAGCCAGGGCCTAGCACATCCCTTACTGAGTGCCCTCGGTTTAGTACCTGACAGTGCAGCCCTGGGGAGCCCGAGAGGCAGGAAGGTGCTAGCAGGTGCAGTAAGCCTGGAGGGCTGGCATTTAAGGTGAGGGTGGGGGTGCTGTGTTACCCCAAGTGCCGAGCCAAGAGTGAGAAATGGGCTTTGAGGAGCTCTGGAGCTTGGAGAGGAGATGGCTGATTCGAGAGCCAGGAGGGACAGGTATTTTACACTTGGCTTTGTCCTGCAGGGATCTGGCAGTTGACTTCCTTGTGGGTCTCTCAATCCAAAACAGTGTCAAGACAAATGGAATGCCATGCCTGCAGACAGTGTAGACTTTTCAAGAAGCCACATTTTTAAATGTAGACAGAAACAAGTGAAATATAGGTTAATAATATAATTTTATTTTACTCAATATAGCCAAAATATCATCTCACTATGAAGCCAAATTTAAAATTACTCAATAATACACTCCACATATTTTCCTCTCACTCTTTGAAATCTGGGGTATTGATACATATAGTGCTTTTTGCTTCTCTTTTCTGTGTTTTTTTCTCTTTTAAATAAAAAGTAGAACTTCAGTAGATCTTCAAATTATGTAATTCTTATCAAAAGCTTTGAAGGTACATGAAGTCTTTGTAAAAACAACGTTTAAAAGAGCTGTAGTGACCCTTCCTCTAGGCTTTTAATTTGCAGGGTATAAACACTATTCATATCTATCATGTGTCTTGAAGCTGTATTTCCTAACATGTAATTAAGAAGCAAAACATAAAAAGGAGAAAACACAAGCCTGTTGATATCTCAAAGTAAAACACTGCAAAAATTCCAAATATAAAGTCATAAACACAATTTAAATGCTCTAGATGCCACAGAACAAAATTGAATACCACTTCCACATTTAGTATATACTTAGCCCCAAAGCCAAACAGGGCATATCATATCTTAATGTATTATCTGACCCAAAAATATGGTGAATGTTTCAATGTAAAATTTTATTACAGTAAAAAAACACATTTCCATTAACCCCCACCAAATACTTCCTTTTGCTTTGAACACATTTATTCCATCATCCTTACCACTTTCTGAAGCAGTTCTAGAAGTCCTTTTCATGAGTGTCATGGTGAGGAAGGACCAAAAGTATGGTAAATGCTGCTGCCAAGTGCCATCCAACAGAAAGTCAGGCTCATACAAATACCACAGTGCACCCTTATCCACCTTATTCACTGAATCTGGCACTGTGAGACTTCTGGATTTTTTCCAAAGTACAAATGATCAGGAAAGGTAAATGAGAGCAACTAGACACTCAGGAAAGAGGAGCTCCAGAACAGCTTCAGAAACGGGCCAGAACAATGGGATAAGAGTGTCCAAAGTAAGAGAGAATATTTTGAGGGGGGACTCATGGCAATGGCCTTTTACTGTAATAACTTTAAAAAATTTTGAGCATTCAAATATTCACTATATATATATATATATATATCACAATTGTACTTTGCAATCACAGTGGCTCTTGATATGCACCAGGGAAGTCTCAGCTCTGGCGCTGGGCAGGGACAGGGCAGCTCTAGGAGCCTCCCTGTATATTCCTGGAGCATTCAGAGGGAGGAGGAGAGAAGAGCAGCTCCTGTACAGTGCTGTTTACAAATGGGCTTAGCTGTCAGATAATTTCAGGTAAATATTGAATCACCAGGTAGGAGACTGGGTAACTCCACATCATATTCTCCTTACAGGGACCTAGGGGGTGGAACTTCAGTACCCAATGCCTGGCCTCTACTTTCATTTTTATCTGTCTGCTTTATTACCTTAAAATTTTGGGTCAGATCCCTGGACAGTTCTGTGTGTAGGCATGTTCACCACTTAAGGAGGGTATTAGTTACTTTTCTTGTTGCTGAGGCAACATAGCCAACACCCAAAGTTTAAGGAGGACAAGTTTATTTAGCTCACAGCTTGTAGAGGTTTTAGCCTCTAGTTAGCTGCATCCAAGGCAGGGCGGCACTGCAGAGGGGCATCACAGAGGAGAAACAGTCCATGGCAGGGCAGACAGAAAGCAGCAAGCAGCAAGATACAAGCAACTCTCTTTCTGTCCCTTATATTTTATATTAAGGGCTACCAACCCTTAGTTCATCTCTAAGCATACTTAAAGACCTAACAGTTTCAGCATTAAGTCCAAGTCCACTCTGATATTTAAGTCAAACTCTTAGCTGTCCAAATGAAAAGAAAGTTAAACACTTCCAACGCACAATGGCACAAGATAAAGGTTGCCATTCCAAAAGTTACAGATAGGGCGATATGATGGAGCAACCCAAAATCCCTCAGAGAAAACATTAAGTCCTGTAGTTCCATGTGCAGCATCCAAAGCAATCTGTGGCAAGATATGAACTCCAAAGGGCTTGGGTGGCTCTTCCCCATGGCACTGCCAGTGGTGGTTGTAGCTCCCATGGCTTCTTTCTTGGGTCAGCTCTGCTTCACACATTGCCCTCTCAGGAGCACACTGTGTGATCTTCTAAGCCGTCTTCTTAAATCTGGGTGGAAGCTTTCTTGACTCCACAACTCTTACATTCTGCAAGCACCTAAAACAAGCACTATATGGATGATGCCAAGGTCTGCTACCAGCTGGAGCAGTAGCCAGGCTTCCTTCTCTCTTGGTTATAGGGGTCCAGTGCCTGTGAACTAAATCCAGAGGAAGAACTTTCTTATGCCACCACCATTCTAGAATGGTGCTCTAGGGTCTCTTCTCAAAGCAAAATCTTTCGCTTTTGCAACTCCAAAGCTGCCAAAGTTGGAGTCCTGCTGGTTCTTCTGATGTCCTCAGGCCATCTATTGTCCTCCTCAGAAATACTTGGCTTTTTCTTGCTAGTCTTATTAGGGATCAATTTCTTCTTTGTTCCATTTTTGTGAGTATTAACTTTATTGGAGCTTCCTTTCTGACCAAACTCAAAATGTTTTAAACCAGTCTGCTGGCCTCTTTGTCTTTAATTCTCAACATAAATCTGGCTAAAAGCCCCCAACAGTAGCCATACCACAGCCTCAACATTAGACTGTCTTGAAATTTCTTCTGCCAGGTTAGTTTGCTGCCCTTAATCTCATTCTCAGGCAAAGTATATGGACACAAGCAAAGTGCAGAAAAACTCTCTGCCAAGGCATAACGCTCACCATTTGGAGTTCAACAACCAATGCAGTTCTTCTTCCTAGTAGACAACTCCTGATCCTGGTTTTTACTGGCAGCATTTCTACTAGTGTTCTGGTCTTTGGAGCTCTGACCAGAATCTCCCATCAAGTATGACTTAATGCATTCCATGGCTGCTTCTTCAGTTGACCTCTCCGAATTTTTCCAAGCCCACAAGCCAGTCCCAAAGGCTCCTACACCACATGATTAGGTACAGCCACAGCAATGACCCTACTTCTCTGGTACCAAATTGTGTCTTAGTTATTCTTCTGTCCTTGTTGAGACAAAAATATCCAACACCCAGAGTTTAAGGAGGAAAGGTTTATTTAGATCACAGTTCATTGGTTTCAGTTCATAGTTCAGTTCAAGGCATGGTGGCGAGGCAGAGGGGCATTGCAGAGCAAAAAGCAGAAGGCAGAGAGCAACAAGTAACCAGAAAGCCTCTTTCTGTCTCTTCTGTTTTGTTCAGTCTAATACTCACATGCTTAATCATAGAATCACACTATGAATCAATCCCAGCATCACATCCTTGATCCCAGCATTACACCCTAGATCCAGCCTCCTCTGAAAAGCTCCACCTATGACTGCATGAGACTTTGGGGTGACATCTAGATAGAAGCCAGAACAAGGAAATTCTGTCTAATAACAGAATACAGGGTTTATTGGTCCTACATTTACATAACCTTTTTATCTCCTTCAAAACCAAGGGCACAAGTATTAATAGTAACTAAGGTCAAGATTTTCAGTGGCATCTAATTGCCAGCTTCGACAGTGTCCTGTTCCATACCCCTGGAGCCTACATTCTCCAGTCAGTGTCCTGAGTCTGCAGTCACCTTGAACTCTAGGAAAGGCAGAGTCTCCAAGACAGATCACCCCAGCAAGGTCCTGGGGCTTCCCCCATCTCACAGAACACAACTGCTCCTTCAGGCCATCAAGATTTCTCTGGAGCCACCACAAAGAACCAGTTCTGGGCTCACTACCAGCTAGACCACAGCTCAGCCAGGAACACTATGCCTGCCCACAGGCATATGTCCACTCCCCAGCTGTATGAACCCCAGCCCTTGTCTTTGTCCTCTTTTCCATGAAACCTTGGAGTTCCTCAGCCCCTGGAAGACAGATCTTGAACTTGTCTGTGTATCTGGCACAGCTGTGTTGACTCAGTTCCTTTACCACCTCCCCACTGCTGGGTCCTGGATGGTGTATCAGGGCAGGTGGTTGAGCCCAATTTGTTATGATCCTAGAACTTGGGCTTTTGCCTAAAATTCCACTAACATTCTCGCAGAACAATGCTCTTCCTCCTTGAAAGGGTCTCAGAGGTCATGGTCCCTAGGGTCCCCATCTACCCACTGCTTCATTCACTGGCATCATCTGTGAGCCCCACAGACACCCATGGCTGGGCCCTGCCTAGAATGCTGGTGTGGTGTGATGTCCACCTTGGAGGAAGGAAAGGATTTCCCTGAAGACCCAGTTAACCACAAATGGATCCCACAAATGGATTCTCAGGGCAATTGCCATCCTGGCACTAGCCAACCTGTGTGCTTAAAGGTGCATTCTCCCTGCCCCTCCTCACTGTGAAAATCTATCACTTTGTAGTAAACTCTGTCCATTCTCTGGTCACCTATGTGCCTTATCTGAGACCTTTCATCAAAGACACAAAAGACTGAGGAGTGCCCTGGGTCACCACCACGTTAGGACCTGCCTTCCCAGTCACAACTCTCTGTCCTGCATCTCCCACAACCACACAAGCATTTCCCCATGTACACAGTGTCCTGGATTCTTGCATCCATTTGCATAGATAAGACCCTGTTATTTATATCAGTTGCTGTGTCTTGGCTTTCTACTCTTACAGTATGTGGCAGAAACATCTCCAGGTCAGTGGGGACAGGTTCTGCACATTCTTGTTGAAGTGACAGTTGTGGCCTGGCCATGGAAGGTCATTCGGCCTGTCCTCTCTGCTTCAGAGTGTTTTTAAGTCTGTTTCCCCTCTGAGCAGTGTGAATCATCTTCCTCCTTGTCACAACAATGTGCTCTGTCCCGAGTACTCCAGCTGCAGGGCATAGGGCGTGGTAGCTGGACAGAAAGTGCCCTCTTGCTCCCAGAAAGCCTACTGCACTCCTGTTCTGTGGTACCCTTGTTGGATGTCAGGACACTTAAATAATGAAGAGTCTTGGCCTAGATGCCTAACCCAGTCCTCCTACAATGGTCCTGGCAATGCCAGCTCAACCCATGATTCTCACATTGCCCACTCTGAAATCTAGAGCCATAAATCTAGAACGCTGAGTTCCCAGGTGCTGCAGGACCTGTTCAGCTGCTGGCCTGGGTATACTACTAGCAGCTGCAGATACTCAGGTCTTAGGCTACAGATGCTGTCCCAGACTGCTGGGCAGCATCCGGATGCTACACTTACTGGAGGTTGGGTATTCACAGTTTCTGGGTTTGCCTGCCTGGTTTCTTATTATTAACTATAGTTTGCATTTCCTTAACAGCTGGCTGAGAATTTTCCATATTCTGATAGTCAGATTTCCATTTCCTCTTCTAGGAAGCCCTTGCATATGCTTTGCCCATTGTTCTAGGAGGTGTTTGTCTTATCAATCTGCAGGAGCTCTTTGCATGTTGCATGTTAGTATTTATACTTTAGCTGGCACTTGTGGTGCAGTTATTTCCCCAATCTATTGCCACCTTCTGGCTTTTCTTGTGGCCATTTTCCCATGTAATATTTAAGACTTTATGTCATCAAGTATGCCTATTTTGCCCTCATAACTTCTTGGCTTCTTAGTTTTAAAGTCTCCTTAGTCCACACATGATCCACTGCCTCCTAGCTCCTCTTTCACTTTAGTCTTTACTTATCTGCCTGTCCTCGTACAGCACTCAGGCTTACCAGTGCCCTCACTGGTCCTTCTTATCCTGCAAGGAAAGTGCTCTGTGGGGGATTGGGATTATTTTCCTGGTGTTCCTTTAAAGTTCAGTCTGTTGAGTGGAGAGTCTGCAATGGGACACTAACTTCCCTCTGTGTAAGCTACACCCCAGAATCATGCATCCATCACTGGATGATCCAACCACTTGTCATGTCCGGAAGAACACCATGTGTTCTCCATCCCCATAGGCTGCCACAAATTGCTCTCAAGCACAAACATACATATTTTACTCTGATCCCCTTTATTCCTGACACCAAGTGGTGCCAATACATATTACAATTTCCAGACACCCCTCCTCAAATATAAAAACCTCAGCCTCTCACCCTAAGGGCACAATGTCCTATCCCAGACTGGCCTGCAGCCTCAAGTAGGTATTTTATTTATGATTTTAATGAAAAATGGAGTTTTACCCTTACAATTTAAAATATATTCAAAATAACATTTTTACAACAAGGAAAACCTTTAACTAAAAATCTACAGCTACACATCTTTAAGTGTACTAAGATGGCCACATTTAATCATCTTGATTATTAACATTAAAAAACATGTTTCTTTTCTTTATTTAATCAGAATGAATTTCAAGTTTCAGCAAATAGGGTAAGAGTATTGCTGAATAATATATATATTTCCATTCCAAAAAAATATGTGAGTGAAGTTGAAATAAATTCTTTGAAGTTAAAAAAATGGAGTGTTACCTTTTTGAATGATATTTACTGTTAATTGACAGTCACAGGCTTTGTCGTCACCAGTGGAATGAACCACAGGTGGCTCTCCTGATACTGAACTATCTACAGTAACCACTTCCTTGGAACCTTGGCTCATCACCACACTGCTGTGCTTGCTGACACAAGATTTCTTTTTAAATCTCAGATGGTGACTCAGCTTCATTTGCAGCTCCCTTTTGCAGCTCCTGTGGGTCCTGTTACAGAACTTTAGCTCCACTAGCGGCTGGAATGCATCTGGGGGCTGATGAGCTTTTAAGGGCTCTGGAAATACATGCTGCCTAAAGGTCCACTAAACCAAGCGCTTATCATGCTGCCTCTCCCACTCCAGAGTTTAATCAGGTTTCCAGCTGCTGACATGGAACCTAGCCTGTTCTCTACAATTTCTACTATTTACATTTTCCTAGCTTAAAAACAAAATCTTTCATCTAGCTTATCTAGTTTTGTTGTCCCACAATTACTGTGTAAAAATTCTGAAATCTCAATTATTCTTTTTAAGCTCCAGGACCTCACACATGTACAGTGTGAGCTCTGTGTCTGGTCTCCTCTCTAGTCTTCCTGTCTTTTTCCTGCACCCCCAGGAGCAGGGCTTTTCCCAGATGTTTCAAAGAACTAGATTTTGAATTTATTGTTCTCTGATTTTTATCTGTGTGCGTCTTGGTATTTGCATGTTTTCTATTTTCAGGGCAGGAAAGAGACTCTGGAAGCCCCTGTGGTGGACCAAGGTTCAGGCTGCCAGCAGGGGGCCAGAGACCCTTGTCATTTTTTTTTTTTTTTTGGCACCGGGGATCGAACTCACGACCTCGCACTTGCAAAGCAGGCACATATGCCACTGAGATAAATCCCTGGCAAAGTTTTTTTTTTTTTTTTATCGGTACCGGGGATCGAACTCATGACCTCATGCTTGCAAGGCAAGCACTTATGCCGCTGAGCTAAATCCCCAGCCCTCAGAGACCCTTGTCATGTGTCACTTGTCACTGTCCCTTCCCCTTTCCTGTTTGTCAGGTTCAGACTTGCCTCTGATAACAAGTTGTGCCCCTGGGCAGGTGCTGTTGGGGGACAGATGTGCCAGGACAGGTCCTCCCTGTCCTGTGGGGTGAGGGGATTCTGGGAGTAGAGTCCTCCCTCCTTGGGTGGGTACTTCACAGGGGCAGAGGTCCTCCTGTCGCTTTCCTGAATCCCGTCCTCCTCAACAGGGGGGCAGGATGCTTGTCTCCACCTACCTGGATGGCAATGGGCACAATCTTGTTGGCCAGGTTCTTGTACAGCAGGCAGATGGGCGCTGCCAGAAACTGGTGTGTGCAGGGGTCGGTTTTGTTGGCATCAATGCCATCAAGTAGCTCGTAGTCCACGATGAAGATGTTGCCCTTCTAGGGGAGGCAGACAGGCCAGGTCACTGCTCCATGACTAGATGCAGTGTGGGATGGGGCAGGCAGGGCTGCTGCTCTTTGGGGGATTCCCTCCCCGTTCACCCCAGAGCTCAGAGACTCAAGGTCACAGTGAGGCCACCCTTGTTGTGGGCAGACTGGGTAGTGGGAAGCCCTGACAGGTGAGTTCCTGGGTATGAAGTCTACAGGCCACCAACACCTAGGGTGACACCAGTGACAGCTGCGGGGAGTCAGAGGCACCCTTCAAAGGGTGCCATGCCCTAGGCCAGGGTGATGTGGGGTGGGGCAAAAGGCATTGGGAGGGTCTGTGACCTACTGGACAGGGTTGAGGTGTCACCATCACCACTGCCTAACCCTGTGCATGTCTCTCCCTCCTCCCCACTCTTCCCCTTTTTTCTCCCTCCAGGGTGTGATGTGCTTGGCTGTGGCATGCGTGGGGGGGGGACATGGGGCTCCTCTGCTCTGTGGGAGGAAGGCATGGCCTGGTCTGGTCAGCAGTCGTCTCCAGTGTGGTCAGCGTGCAGGGTACCTGGGACCCAGGTGAGTGCAAGGCCGAGTGGGGCATGTCCCTTGTCTCTAATTGTCCAGTCACTGTGCTGGACATCGCCACTGACTGTGGCCTGGTTGCCCTGGCTGGCCTGCTCCAATGCCTCCTGGCACTGTGACCCCCACTCAGCATGTCTTGGCTTTCTCAGCAGAGGTCTATCGCAAGATGCCTGCTGACCAAGAGGATGGGACAGAGACTTCTGGGACAGTTGGGAACAGGGACTTCCTTTCTGGGAGTGGGTAGTGTTTTCTAAACCAGTGGAAGCTGATTCTGAAGCTGGTGTCACCTTGCCCGCAGGACAATTCCCCAGGGGGGGAGCAGAGGTGGGGGAGGGAGGAGTCTTCTCCTCCTCCCCATCAGTTTGTGCCTAAGCATACTGCTTTCACAGCTGCCTTCGCCCAGGCGTTTCCTGGGTTAAGCCAGACTGAGCTCATTTTTGTGACTCAAAAACAAAAAGCCTAACATAAAGTCTAAGACACACAGCAGTCTTAAAGGGCTGTAACATCAATCAAAACCAACAACAGTCATATGTAAATTATTGCGTATAAAAAAAAGAGAGGAAATTTCTCTACTTGTGTTCCAAAACACAAGTAACACAAACTGCACAGATGAAGATAAAACAAAACCAAACCAAAACAGTTTTAGGAGTTTTAGCAGGCCATGGCTTACTACAGATTGCCAAGAGACGACCAAAGGGAGGTGGTGGAGTGATGGGGATTAAGCACTGTGCCTGGTGGGAAGAGGGCAAAGTGGAGGGATGTCCATGTGTGTGCCAGGGACAATCCCTGTGGCTGGTAGGTTCCTGGATTATTGCCCAAGATCCCAACCACAGCTGAGCATCAAGACCATTCGGGGGTGGCTCAAAGGAAAGATGTCCCCCAACCCACCTCCTCTGGAAGTGCCCAGACATTTCAGGGTGAGGCCGTGCCTGTCTGGGGCCAAGGAGAGGAGACTGGGGTCATGGATGGCTGCCAGCTTTGGCTTTCAAAGCTCAGTGATTCCCTAACATTTGAAACTTACAGCTGTGAAATCAAGCTTACCATGTTCAGTAATTAAATCTGCAGAGGAATACCTTCAGGGTGCGTGCGCGCACGTGTACGTGCATGTTGCGTGCATGTGCTGGGTGGCAGGAGGCCCCATGACACTGTGGCCAGTGAGGATAGGCAGTGGGGAAATACTGAGGGCCCATCAGCCCTTAGGGTAGAAGTTGCCTGATACTGGGTCCCACCAGATATGGAAGGAGTGGGTTTGATTCTGCTCCAGCTGCCTGGGCACTGACGGGCTGGGAAAGGCTGGGGTGAGGCTGGGGCAGGGTTTAAATTCAGTCATCTCCCCTTGTGTCCTTGCACCAAGCCTGCTTCTTTCTCTGGCTTCCTCACAGGTGGGTGGTGATTTGAACACAGTGTGTGCAAAGCACCTGTCACCTGCCTGACCCACCATTGGCCCTTGGCCAGGGGCAGCACTTGTAATCATTGACTTCGATATTGAAAATTGTGGTATTAAGTTCCCAGATGCGAGCACCATGGTGAACAATCCTTCACAACATGATTCATAAGGCCCAAGACAGCCCCATACTAGGCCCAGGACCCTTATCAGCCCCACAGCCAGTAAAAGGAAGAGGCTGCCAGCCTTACAATTGCACACTGGTGGCCAGCCAGCCAGGCCTGGAGGCAGTGCCTGGGGACCAGCTGGCACAGGAGGTGGCTTTCAAGACCCCACCAACAGGCCCTACCTGGACCTCCTGCTCCAAGGTGAGCTGCCGCTCCAGGCAGCACTCCACCATGTCCGTGGTCACAGGGAGCTTCGGGGGCAGCTGTGTGCAGCGCCGGATGAGAACGGGGTTGCAGCCATTGAGGAATTGGTATCCAAACATGAGGTCCTCCTGCCAGTGCTGCATGACACGCTCTAGGGAGGAGGATGGGCCACTGAGCTCGAACAGAGCACGCCGAGGCCACATCCCTGCCGACGCTGCCCCAGAACAGACTCCTTTCAGGTCCCCTCTCCTGGGCATTGGCAGGCCACACCTGCCACGGGCAACTGCTGAGGGGACCACCTGTCAAATCCTGCTGCCACCTGTACTCTTCTACTGGCCCTTAGTGGCTCCAGGGTCCGGGGTACCGATCCCTCCCAAATTTTAGCTCCTCTTCTCAGCAGGGTGGGGAGGGGGAACACTGGGGAGGAATTGCCCAAGGCCCTTTCCTGTGCTCTCTACACTTTCTTCCTTAATTCCTGTGAGCAATGTGTCCTTCTGATGCCCCCACTGCCCACTATTGTCATTGTTTCATATTCGGATGTCCCCCATATCCTCATAGGTGGGGCTTTTGGAAGGTGATGGTCACAGGGTGCAACATGCATCAGTGGCTTAGTCCATGGGTGAATTTATAGCTAAATGTTACACCGGGAGGTGAAGCCTGGAGGAGGGGTTGGGGCACCAGGCGTGTGGCCTGGAAGGGTCTGTCTCCCTCCTCCTCCCTCTTCCTTTGACCTTCCTTTGACCACAGCCACCAGCTGTGCCGGCTGACTAGGGACCGAAACCTCTCCACACTGTGAGCCAAAATAAACCTCTCATCTTTAGGGTTGTGGGTGCCAGGTATTGTGTCTCAGTGTCGAGAAAGAAAATAAGACACACATCTCGGTCCAAAGTCCCCAAGACTGAAAAACAAGCATTTCCGTACAAGGCAGGTGCTGCTTTGAATTGGATCACAAGCACCACCAGTGGCTGATTCGTGTAAAGAAAATGTGATTTATTTTTGAAGCTTCTGATGATGAAATGAGGTCATGGGTGCTGGAGACGCAATGACTCGTTCAGGCCTCCGGCTCTGAACGTGACCAACTATGAGGAGGGTAGCACGAGGCAGGGCGTGGCATGGGGCACAAGGCCACAGGCCAGGGTCACCACGGTAAAGCCTGCATACCCCAGAGCTGCGGTATGTGGAGCACCTGTTCCAGTCCCCTGACAAATCCAAGACAGGGAATCTCACCCCCATCCTGTCCCCAAATCTGGAGCTCCCTGCACACTCACCGGAAATAGTGTTGCTGATCTTGACGAAGATCTTCTCGAAGTCGGCGAAGTCGCTCCAGGAGGACTGGAACATGTGCATGAAACGGTTGATGAACAGGTTCTCCATCCTGCTGACAGACAGGCGGCGCTCACATGGGCCCCGCGGTTCCCAGGCAGGTAGCTGCTTTGTGGGGCCAGGACATCCCCGTACCTACTTCCACGGCCCTTGCCTGTGATGAGGCCAGGCAGATGCCCTGAGAAGAGTTCAGAGCCAGGGATCTGTCCTCACCCACACTCATCTCCTCGTATCCCATCTCCTCCTACATTCATTGTTCCATCTAGTCAGCTCCAGCCCTGCTCGTCCCTCTCATCCCCAGACATCTGCAGCCAGTTCTGCGTGCATTTCCAGGAGCAGGTCCCACCCAGGGCCCTGCCTTGGGGATGTGTGGGTCACTCACTTCCTGCCTGAACCTGGCTCTAGGCCTGGTGCTGAGCAGGATGCAAGCTCAAACCCTCACATGCAGCATGGCCCAGCAGGAACCAGGCAGGAACTTGCCAAGCTCAGATGCAGGCTGAAGGTAACAGAGGGGAGACATGTGGCTTGCATGATCCCCTGTGTGGGATGAGTGCGGAAAAGGTGGAGAGTGGGTCAACCTTCCCCAGCCTCCTACACATCCCAGGATAGAGGCTGGATGACCTTGGCCAAGCCTCACTATGATGTACCCTGCCTCAGTCTCTCAGTGGCATGCAGAGCAGAGAGAAGGAAAGAGGCCAGGAGACACAGGGGCATGTGGTTTGGTCAGGTGGGAAGTCGAGGGGCTCCCTGCAGAATCTGAAGTTGGGGGCTCAGGCCAGAGTGGACCTGGCTGATGGGACAGAGGGCTGAGACATGTCAGCTCTTTCCCAGGAGAAGCGCCTTGTGGTCTTGTGTGAGGCAGTCAGCAAGGCAGGCTGTGCGCAGGAGAGCTGCAGGGTATTAGGTGGAATTGGGGCCTTGGAGCTTATTTGGGCTTCAGGTATGTTGCAAGGAGAGGTGTTGAGTGTGCAGTTAACAAGGCTTGGTGGCTTGGGGACTGCCCAGGGGAGCACACTCCTGGGTGTGTCTGGGTGAGTCACAGGAAGGCTGTCTTAGGGTCCATGTTTGGTCCCTGTCCCTTTCCTCTGTGA
This sequence comes from Dolichotis patagonum, assembly GCA_004027295.1. Lineage (NCBI taxonomy): Eukaryota > Metazoa > Chordata > Mammalia > Rodentia > Caviidae > Dolichotis > Dolichotis patagonum. The sequence continues at coordinate 74,345 of PVJX010005352.1, forward strand.
CAGTTTCCTGCTCTCCTTCCTGGCTGCCATGAAGAGAGCAGCTTTCCTTCATCGAGCCCTTGCACCATGACATTCCTGCCATGGAGCCAGCTGGCACTGGACTGAATCCCCTGAAACCATGAGCCAAATTAACTCTCTCCTCCCTTAAGTCTGGTGTTGTATCTCAGTATAGGAAAGTGACTAACTGGTGCTTGCATCGCTTTGGTCCTTGTGGGGAGGAAAGCACATTCCTATCTATGACTGTTCTTCAACCCAGGCAGGAAGGGCAGCCTCACCAGTGGCCCAGGAATGTGATGTTCCAGCCTGGCTCCTGTCTGCCTGGCCACCTCCTTCCTGGACCAGCTTCCTGCTGAGGAGACTGCCCTGGGCAGAACTCCTGTGTAGCTTGAGGAGTTGGACCCCCTGAGGTGTCCCTTGGGGGTAGAAAGGACTTATTTCTGTGGGAGGAGACACCCTTTGGGGCTTGAGGAGGGCCCAGCAGCACATGATGCCTGGAAATGAGATCTCGTGCCAGGGTCCTTAACCCAGGTTGCTTCTGGGGAGCTGTGATGAGTCACAACCTCCCCAGCTTAGCCCTCTGACCCCTAGATGGAGGCTGGCACTGAAGTGGGTAGGGCATGGACAACCTCAAGGGGATTCATGAATCCAGGGAGAAGTGGGGTTGGGAGGGGAGTATTTGCCTGGCATCTGGAGGCCAAATTCTTTTCCATATTTACAGACAAACCGAATACCTAGGACTTCAAATACTGTGTTTCCACAAAAAAGGGAAGCTGTATCCTGGACAGCGCACCTGGCTGGTTCAAAGGGCACAGCTAGGCAGTGTCATAGCTAGGTGACAGCCTAGCCAGGTAATGACACAGCTGGCAGGTGCCCCATGCCCACCCCACAGCCTTTCTTTCCTGTGTGGAGCCTGGATGGACACCAGCTGTGGCTAAGCGCCCACTTCCCCCTGCCGCACTCCTATCTGCCAGTTCTCCTTTCTCACTTTGGGGTTCTGCCTTTGGGGTGGGCACACAGCCCATGGAGCAATGCTGGCTCCTTTCCAGGCTCAGCAGATGGCTCGGAGGAAATGCTCATTTCCCCGAAGCGGCCCAGAAGCCAAGCTGCCCAAAGTGGGGGTTTGACGGAGAAAGACTCCATGGTGACACTGGTCACAGGTTTCCGCTTTGCACTAGGGGTGGGGATTTGCTTGACCATGGCAGGGCCCATGGGGTCAAAGCCTGGTCCTGGGCACATGGGCTCTCAGAGTCCCAGAGTGGGGTCTTGCATCACAGAGTCCCCATCCCCCCTGCTGTGTGCACAGGGTCCAAGCATGGGCACTGGTGGGCGGGCCTGCTGGGCACAGGCTCTCACCCTGGAGCAAGTTGACTGAATCCCAAACCTCACTGTGTTGCTACCCCCCTCTGTTATGTGGACCGGAAGTGTGCTGCTGGTCACAGGGCCAGCCTGATATCCATGAAGCACAGGAGTAAACAGAGTGACTCTGATTATACTTTTAGTTCCTGTTAAGCCTGCAACCCCCGCCCTGTGTTCTGGGACCTGCTGATGAAGGCCACAGTTCCCAGCAGTCCTCCTTCCCCTAGGCAACCTTACATTTTTTCTCCTTTCTTCCCCCACACCCAGTTCTTCATCTGAGGACCCCTTCTCTACCCTCTCAGAACCAGTGCCCATGGTGGACACTTCCATAAGCCCTGGTCAGTGTGAAGCCCCTGGCTTAGGAAGGGCATCTGACCCCTGGCCTGTCCTTTTTGACACCCCAAGTGCCAAACCCTATGGTCCCATCTGTCTGGGCACACGCTTGCCTCTGTGCCATCTCCTGCCTCAGAGCCTTGGCCACACATCCCTCCTAAGGCCCCAGCCTGGCCCTGCCCCACCAGGGATCTGACAACCTCAGGGCCGCCTCCTCCATGCTTCACTTCTGCACAGCCACCAGGGACGCACTGCCCCAAAGCTCATGGCTGCTTTCAGTGCCTTGTGTCCCCTGCCTCGCCCTGCTGACCTCTTCTCCCTCATCTGTGGGACTGGGCACTGTCTGTCACTGCCGCCCAGCCTGGCCTTTCTGCAGCTCTCTCCTCACAGCTGTTGCCCCCTCCCTTCTGGCACCTTCACCTTCCATGGAGGCCACATAGCATCACCCTTGAGTCCCTCTGAGCCTGGTAAAATCACTCTGAATCTGCAACCTCAGCAGGTCTGGCTGTCTTTGAGTCAGCCCTCTGTGACCCTAACCCCTAGTTTCTGTTGGTTTTAGCTGACAGATGCTCTGTTGGTGACAGGATGAGGAGAACGTGAGTACTGCTCAGTCCAGACGCTGATTCTTATTTAAGAGCTCTCAGTTCACATCTGGAATGCAAGGACCTGGCCCACAGCACAGCACAGGCCCCAGGACACAGACAAGGACACTCCATTCCCAACCCCAGACCACTGTCTGTCAGGGTAAGCGGAATCCTGGTCACTTCTCCTGGGCTCCATCCCATCTGGTGTGGTCCTGCACCACAGGAAGGAAGCTCTGTCTCACCATCTTTCAAAGTAGACCGCACCTTATCAGCCTGGATGTGGGCAGTAGGCATACAAAGTCCCCCTCCTGGAGCCACCAGGAAATGTCACGTCCCAGCTGTCCTGTGAGTGCGGTCAGACTGTTCCTGCCCCTCAGTGCCTGCCTGCTTCTTCCAAGCCAGTGATGAGGCCAGGTGCTCTCAAGCGACGCTTTCCCAGCCTACCAGAGAATGCCAGTGGAACATAGGTCCCCAGCACCTTTAGGTGTGGTCAGATGGCCCTGGGTACCAGGGTGCTTGTCAACCTCTGAAGTGTACAGATGACCCCTGGCATGGCCCTGCCACCCTGGGGTGGACCATATTTGACCCAGGGTCTCAGGTCTTGCCTCTTTAAGGATGCCCTGCAAAAGCCCAGCATCACAGAGCTCAGTATCCACCACTGTCCTTGAGGGGCCTTGGGCTTGGTGTTGGATGTGCCCTCCACAGGTTCCCCAACTGCAGAGTGGCACTGATGTGGGTGGACAGGGAGGCCTAGCACCCATCAGCACCACACTGTATCATCTTGGCCATAGTCCGGGCCCCAGAAGGGCAGCCATGTGGGCAGTGACGAGGTGTCCCCTAGAGGTACCTGGAGTTGGAGTCTCCTGCCCTTGACCATGTGGAAACAGGTCATCCTGGTGGGTGGGCACCAAGGACCCACCCTGTGGTTAAGACAATAAAATGAGGCAGGAACTGCTGGGTCAGCTGCCACCCAGGTCCAGGCCCCTCGGGAAGCTGAGGGGACACTGCCCCTGCCACAGCCACAACCACTGCAGTGCTTGGAAACTCACGCTTTGGAGTAGTTCAGGACGAAGTCCACGCCTTTCTCACTGTCAAACTGGATGTCACGGGGTAAATCTTTGTGGTGCTTGGCATCTATACTCAAGGGGAAGCCCGGGTTCCACTCCATCCACCTAGCGGGCAAAGGAGAAAGCAACCATGGTTAAAGCCAGGCTATGCATTATCCAAGAAGCTGAAGGTGGCCTTTGCTGTCACTGAAGTCCCCATGACATAGTACAATGTGGTCAAGGCCAAACCTGCATCAGTGAGGCCCTGTGAGGGAAACAGTGTCACTTGTGCAGAAGGGAGAGAAGAAGGAAGCCTTGGAGATCTCCCTCATTGGCTCCAACCCTGTCCCCCAGAAGAGCCCACTGTGCCTACCTAGGAGGCAGGAGTGTGTCATCTACCATGTCATCCCAGCCCGGACATCATCTTGGTCAGTTGTGTGCCCCTGGGCTGTGTGCATGTCTTGTTTATGGTGGTTGGGAAGCTCTCACACCTACACAGCAGGCCCAGAGAGCAGCGGGGACGTGGGTGAGGACCCCAAACACAGACTGCCAAGGACTGTCCCCTCTGACCTCCAGGCAACAGCAGGATTAGACACTGATGCAACTGAAATTGTGCAAATCCAATAATAGTGCTTACATCCAGTGACCTTGGAACTTATCCTGCGACACCGGGCATTCTTATTTTACTTTTCTTTTGGTTCACTTATTGACCAAACATGAGCTATGAAAAAAACAAAACAAAACAAAACAAAACAAAACAACAAAACAAACAAAGCACTATTCATTTCTTTGGCACTATTCAAGCACTATTCAAAGAAAAAACAAAACAAAACAAAACAACAAAACAAACAAAGCACTATTCATTTCTTTGGCACTATTCAAGCACTATTCAAAGAGCTTGTGCTTGTTGAAGGTCAAAATGTACACACTGAAGTTTCAGGCTTTCCCTTGTATTCCTTCCTCTCCTTTCTTTTCAATCTCTCCTGTGGGAAAAATATTTTAAATCATTAAATGTCTTGCATATTTTTAATTGGATCTTGTGCTTTTCCCACTGCAGAAGTTCTCGCCTTTTTCCACAGTGTCCCTGGCCCAGTGAGTTTCCCTGGATCATGACAGGTGACCAAGAACTGGACGGCATCACTCAGGGACAAGGCCTTTGGGGGAGCATGTCCTGTTATGCAGCGCAAGGGAATTTGGGATGCTTCCTGAGGGTGCAGCCCTTTGCGTTTCTTTCTCACTGTGGTTTGCTATGGCACTCTGTTTACCTAGATATTAAGAAGCCTGCTGGTCTGCTTGTATAATGCCCAGGCTAGCACACTGGCAGGAAAGCAATGTACACAAATGTGCAAAGAATTACTGTTTCCTTAGGAAGTAGTCCAGGCATCCCTAATATATGTATAAGCAGGGCCAGTGCTTCAGGGAGCTTGGGCAGTTACATCCACGCCTTAACCAGTGCCATGGTCAGCGACTTCAGTGTTCCCAACAAGCTCCTTCTGGCCATGGGGCAGCTCAAGGGCACAAATGAATTTCTTTCTTTCTCCTTTTTTCCTTCCTTCCTTCCTTCCTTCCTTCCTTCCTTCCTTCCTTCCTTCCTCTTTCCTTCCCTCCTTCCTTTTACTGACAGAAGGTCTCACTTTCTAGTCCAGGTTGGCCTTGAACTCACTATGTAGCCCAGGTTGGCCTCAAAGTCCCAGTGACACTCCTACTTCAGCCTCCTGAGTGGTAGGATTACATGTGTGTGTCATCACACCTGGCTCACTGATGGTTTAAAGAGCTTAGTGGAGCAGGAGTTTCTCAGTATCAACAAAGGCCCAGCAAAGGCACAGGTGCTTACAGCAGCATCCATGTCTTAGTGAAGTTTGCTTGGCACAAGGTCAGCTCCTTAGCCTGGCACAGACAGAACTGTCCTTGCCCCTGCCCCCTGGATCCTTGGGTACAGCTTTCACAGGCAGCAATGCCATGGTGCTGGAGTGAGGTGAGGAGATAGCAGGACCTCTACCCAGGGGCCGAATGCGTGTGACCCTTTGTTGGTGGCCTAAGAGACTGACAGGCTGGTCCGTGGGAGCCACAGGCCTTTGCACCCACAGACATAAAGGACAGGTTCTCAGGGTGGGCAAATCATGCACTTCACTGTAGAAAGACTTCCCACCACCACAAGACATGTTTTATAAATTAAGATCCCAATGGAGAAAGGGACAGAGAATAGTCACTTTGAGACCTGCTTAGGCTCCTGGAAGACGAAAGTCTAACTGTTCTGTATGTAAATTCTGAGCATCTCTCAGGGGATGCAGACAGGAGGGACTACAACCTTACACACACACAAAGCCAGAAAGTCACAGAGCCGTGAGTCAGACAGAGCGGGGCAGCTGGACACGGGAGAGAGAGGGCAGCAAGAGCTCCTGAAGGATGAGGAAGAGCGCTGGAAGTCAAGCGAACAAAGAAACCCAAAAGAAAACTCCTAGAGCTGAACAACACCTCTGTGTGCTGAGTTAAGTCCTGGACAGAGAGAAAAATGATCAAACTGTTAACAGGGCTCTCACTGATCACACTGAAGACAAGAAGACAGAGCCGTGTGTTACAGAGCTGGTTTTTAGCTCCTCTTCTTGCATCAGGTAGTCATTAAAAACGGGTCCAGGTGTGATGCTGCCCATGCATGTTAACAAATAAGATTAAATTAGCTTGAACCATGAAATGCCAAAATCTGATAGTAAAGTATGTTTGTTATGAAACACAGCAAATATGATATTTAGCATAGAAATAAAAATTGGAGAGGAATGTTTGATATTAGTACTATTACTTGTTCAAGGAATTCTAGATATAACATAAGAAGATTCGTGGTGCAAATAATGGAAAATAAGAGACAAACATACTGTCTCACAATATGACAAAGTACCTAGGCAGCCACAAAGGTCACTAGAAGCAAGCATGATTAGAGCTGACTGAATTGCTGAGCAAGATACACAGTAATATGAAGAAGTAGTTTCTCTTTATCCCAGCAATATTTTTTATAAACAGAATAGAAGGTATAACACCCCTCATCATTAAGTAACTAGCAAGATGGCAGTCCTGCAGGAAGAAAGCTGGGAATTCTGCTGAGAGACACCGAATGAGACCCAGAGAAGTAGAAGGACGTTGGATGATGCTCTTGGGTAGAAAGACTGAATATCGCCAAGATGACACCAGGTGATGCTGTTGTATATGACCCAGAGCATTTTGGATCATGAAATAGAAAATGCACTGAATTATAAAACAGATGTTCACATGCATTAGAAAGTTATGGCAGCCCAAAGCATGACTAGAGTAGAAAAACAGGTACCACCCAGCTGAGAGACAGACCCAGATGTGTGACTGTAACTCAAAGCTGACACTGCTCTCTCAGTGTCACATGGGGTAGACCGATGCTGTCTCCAGTGAGACAGGCAGGTGTTCTGTGACAACAGGACTGCCCTGGTCCCCTCTGCCCATGTTGTTTCCATTCTTGGTTCTCCACTGCACTGTGACATAACCAGAGTCACTCACCAAGATGGTGGCACCAAAGTGCCTGGGCTCTTCAGCTGCCAGAACCATGACCTGAATCCAGCTCCTGGCTTTATCATCCCCCTGGTGCCAGGTGTTTTATTAGTGACACAAACTAGATGAACACAAGGAGCACTGTTATTGTCCCATTGCAAAGAAGAGGGAATTGGGTACAGACAGATGACAAGACCTTCACAGGACACACAATGAGGTGGAGCTGAGCCCTGCACATGATGCCACCGTATGCCAGCTATCAAGGGGCCACCGCAAAGCCAGTCAAGGTTATTTTTCACTTTCTGCATGACTCCTCTTCTTTTGCTGTATTGGATTAAAAAGGTCACAAAGCTGGGGGCTGGAGATTTAGCTCAGCAGCATAAGTGCCTGCCTTGCAAGCACACAGTTATGAGTTCAATCCCTGGTACCAAAAAAAAAAAAAAAAAAATCACCAAGCTGACACAGCATAGCCCTCTGCAGAAAGGACACTGGACAACTCCGCAGGCAGGTCTCACACGAACGGCTCCCACTGTTCCCCCACAGCCCGGAACACACTGACTGCTTAGCACAATTTCCCCCATGCCTTATCTTAGGAGGAGTCACAAATGTGACAGAAAAGTTAAAAATCAACAATCTGATATTCCGTTAAGACAGGATGTGCTCACCCAGCCCACCACACGGTTAGATTATTAGACTCAGCCTTGATTGACTATATCAGCTGCAACTTAGGGACAGTTTGACCTGACTCAGTCTGCCCACATCCATCTGGACTTCCTGTACTGCCTGATGTATAAACATACTCTATTTTCAAGGACCGTCCAACCAAGATAAACTAGTCAAGGACAGGCCTAGTTTTAAGTACTCCTTCAGTCCCAGCTCCCTCCCTATTTTCCTTCACTTTATGATAAACAATTCCTCTGACTAACCTGCCTGAAATAAACCTGCCTGACAACACACAGCTTGATTCATGCAACCAGTTATATGATAACCTGCTGTCAGCTTTTCTATTTCCTGCTTACAAAATGTATATATGTTTGTGTTTCATTCAGGGCTGGTGATTTGGAATTGGCCCCACCAGCCCACTAGCATAATAAACAGTTGCCTTCCTATTACTCAGTGCAAGGGTCCTCCATTGAGTTTGATATCAGATTTCCGCAACACAAACACAAATGTTTCCCAGGGACAATGCGGGTAAAGTGGTCTGCTGGCAGAGAAAGACTGGAACAAAGGCCTCATTAGACTTTGCGGCTAATCCTGACTGGAAAGAGTTAAACTTTACTGGCGGGATCAACTACCAAGACGAGAGGCTGGGGCAGAGCACAGGGGAAGCCAGTTATAGGAAACCCAGTAGCCCTTCCTTGCCTCTAATAAAGTACAAAGGACTCCAAAGGGGGAGGGAGCTACTAACTTAAAGAAAAACTATACAAAAATATATTCACATTCATGCACTTATGTTTATATATGTATTCCCACACTAGGGCCACTCTATTGCTGCACTAGATACAGATGCATTCCCCTACTCAATCACTAACTCCAGCAAACCTTGCCTGTAAGGTCTCTCTTAACCAACCTATAAATCCTAGAAATAAGGTCCAGACAAGGTCAAACAGGTGGGCAAAATTCAAACAAAGCCCACCTAGGAATGTGCACACAGGTGGTGATGTCTGGCTTAGGGCTCTATGGCCTGGGATCTATCTAAGATGGCTCATGGAGCCCAATCAGTTTGTGACAAGTTCCCAGTATCACCCTGGGAGACAGCATCTTCATCACCTGATAAAAGGAAGGTGGGGACAAAGGCCCGTGGGCATCCATATATGGACCCCTTACCCTCATCTCACACAAGGCAGCTTTCTGTCTTCTTTTCTTCCTTCTTAAAAACACAGTCTATCCCTGAATGCAGCTTTAAGCAACCACTAACCCACTGATCTGTCTCTAGGATTTTTGTGCTCTGAACATTTGATGTAGACAGAATCACGCACTATGTGTTCTTTTGGACATGACTTATTTAGCACAATGTCAGGGAGATTCATTCACAGCCTATCATGCATTCATGGCTCACTCCTTTTCAGTACTAATTAACATTCTATTGAATAGCTATGCCATGTTTTGTGTATCCATTCACTAATTAGTAGAATTTAGGTTGTTTCCACTTTTTGATGATCTTGAATAATGCTGAAATAAATACCTGCTTACTAGCTTTGGATGTAGACATGGTTTCATGATTCTTTGTTGAATATTTTTTTGCAGTGCTGGATTTCATGTATGCCAAGCAAGTCTACCATGGAATGACACTCCCAGGCTTAATTTCATTACTTTTGGGTAAATGCCTAGAAGTAGAACTGTCAGGCTACACAGTAACTCTGTTTAAGATTTTGAGGAGCCACTGACCTGCTTCCCCCGGTGGTGGCATTGTTTCACATCCTGCTAACTGGAGTAACATTATGGCTTCTGTCAGCCCACATGCTTGCCAGCCCTGAGATTGCCTGTCTTGATTCCAGCCCGCCTTGTGGGCAGGGGGAAGGACCTCATGTTTCCGATTTGCACATTCCCGATGGCTGCTGTCCTTACTGGCTATTCATACATGTTCTCTGGAGAAGTATCGATTTAAATGTTTTGATATTTAATCAAGTTACTCATATGTTTAAGAATTTGAATTGTCAGTGTATGGTGCCTATTTTAGATTCAAGTCCCTTTTGGTTTGCAGACATTTTTCCGTTCTGTGAGTGGTCTTTTGACTTTCTCCATGGTGCCAGCACAGAAGCATGAATTTTTTGAGTCTGACCTGTTGTTTTTCTTTTGCTCCCTGTATCTTGGTATCTTTTTTTAGGAAGCTTTGCTGACTGAACACTGTGAGAAGTCACTCATGTCTTCTAAGAGTTTTACAGGTTCAGCTCTTATGTTTAGGTCTACAATCCATTTTGAGTTAATTTTTAAATTTTCTTAAGAGATTTATTTAGACATAAATCACACAGCTTGAAATCAACCTAATTGAAAATGCACAACCTAAGGGCTTTAGTATATGCACAGACAAGCACAGCAATCACCATAGTCAGTTTTAGGACATTCTCACTACCCAGAATGAAGCTTTGTACCCTTTAGCTGTCACCACCATCCTGCCTCCACCCCATCCCCAGGCAAGTGCTTTGGTTTGGAGTAGTGTCCTGAGAAGTCCCATGACATAGGTTTGCTCCCTAGCCAGTGACATTACTGGGAGTGGTGGACCCTCTAGGACTGTGGTGGTGAAACCATGGCATGCACACTGCAGTGGATATGAAAAGCCCTCTCTACTGGCACACAGGCTAAGTCACCCAGCACCTGAGTCTCAGATATTCTGATTTAATTGCAGTGTTGGCATTTTATGATAAATAAATGGGCTTTGGGTTTCAGTTTGGGCACTTGGACTCTAAAAGTTTTGCCACCACTGCTGTAGGAAGTGAGGCCTCATGGAGGACATCTGGTCATTGGTAAAGTGCTCTTGGAGAGGACAGTGGGAGCCCAGCCATTTTCTGTCTCTCTTCACTTCCTAGCTGCCAGCTGTCAGTGGCTCGCTCCACTGTGCCCACCTTGCCGTGCCACCTTACCATAGCCTGAGACAACAGGTCCCCCAGAACATGCACTGTAGTTGCCCACATCAGCCAAAACAAACCTTCCCTCTTTTAAAGTTGATTCTCTCAGGTACTTTGTCACAGTGATTGCTGATCTGTTTTTTGACTTTCAAAAGATTTCCCTGTTATGGACAGTCCATGTAAAAGGAATCATACAAGAGATGATCTTTCATGACTGGGTTCTTCCAATTAGCACATATTCAAGGGTGTGGGTTTTTCCAATTAGCACATATTCAATGTGCAATTAGCACATATTTATCCACATTGTGCCATTTGTCAGTAATTGGTTACTTTAAAGGCACACAGACACACCACATTTTGCTTACCTACTTGTCAGTTAATGGACATTTGGGCTGAGTACACCTTTTGGCTATCACAGGTAAGACTGATATAATTTGATTTTAATCTCTGTAAGGTTGGTATTAATTTCTCCTTTCATTTCTAATTTTAATAATTTGATTCTCCTTTCTTCTTGGTCAGTTCACTACAGATCTGCCAGCATTGCAGTAGCTCACACATCACATGTACGACTGAATCACACAAGGCAGCACAATCCCTGGCCCACAGCGGGGACGGCACCCAGGTAAGGCGTGCTCCGGAGCCCCATGTCTCCTACACCTGGGATTGACAGCGAGAGTCTTCCAGAGTAACCTCACTGTGCCACCTCAGCCTGGAAGGGCTGCTAAGGTGCCGCCTGGGACTGTGGGGTCTTGGGACGGCAGTAAAGACTCAGCTGTGGTTGGACACTCACCGGTACTGTTTCTGCCTCGTCTCCAGCTCCTTGCGCCGGTGCTGCTTGAGAATGTGGATCTGGTCATCTCGAGCCAGCCTGGCTGTGAAAGAAGCAAACATAGGAGAAGCCTAAGAAAGAGCAGTGATGTCCTATGCCCAGATTTCCCTTCGAGGCCTGCCCACACAGGTGTTTCCCCTGCCTGGTCCTGTTTATCCATCCTAAGGCACCTTCATTATAGTTGATACATTGTATGAACTTGAGAAGTTTAGAGTTTTAATTAAGAGACTCAGCCAGGATCCTTACTTTGTAAATATCCTCATCCTGTGCAAAGAGGAGGGAAGGGAGATTTTGTGAGTGCTACACTTGCCTGGAAGGGATGGGCAGTGTACAATATAAGGGAAGAAAAAAGGCTTGTTCTTCCCCTTTTGCTCTGGCTGTTTTTGCTGGCTGCTGCCTTGGAGTGTTGCCCCTGTGCTATGCCACCCTGCCTTGGAGCCAGCTGATTATGGACTGAAACTGCCACAAACTGTAAGCTAAATAAACCTTTCCTTTCTTCATTTTGAGTGCTGGATATTTTGTCCCAGCAAAGAGAGAAAAGTAATCAAGACATTCATTTACTAAGATGAGGAAACAGGCAAGAGG
>PVJX010005353.1:0-86173 GCA_004027295.1 Dolichotis patagonum
AAGAGAACATGAGAAAATAAGGTAACAAAATACCTCCAAAAACTCCCAACTCCACCAAAGCTGATCCATGTGACATGAATGACGAGAAACTCAAAAACAAAACAACAGAATTATATAAGGTGATTAAAAAGGAAGTAACAACAACAAAACAGATCAATAAGGTACTGAGAAAGCTGAAACATAATATAACTAAACAGATCATGTACTTAACAAGCAAAAAGAGGAAAAGAAAATGCTCTAAAGGATATAACTGCAGGTATGCTTAAGTTTGTGGGATTGATAACCATATTACCAGGTTTTTGTTGGATCGTTGAACAGAACTGTTTGCAGCCTCACTGTTTGTTCACTTTGTATGCCTTAATTTTGTAACATGAGCAACTATTTCTAAGAAGACAATATTTAATTTATCAACTAGTGATTTCTTTATGTTTTTTTAAAAATTCTGTATTATTTCTACCCTTTTTTCTGTATTGCTTTTTTTTCCTCTTTAAATAAAATTTACAAAAAAGAATGTGGTGGGTGGTCAATAAATGAGGATCATTATCTCTTTTCTCATCTCAGAAAATTCCCTATGCCTCATCTACTCTCAGCTGAAAGGTGTTTTGCCTTATTTCTTTATATAACTGTGGACTGGCCTTAGATTTTCAGGTTTAATTATTGCAAGTGGAAGTACCTTGAGTTTAATTTTTCCATCTTCTAATATGTTTGATATTAAACAACTTAGAGGAGGTCTTTCTGTTTGTGTTAGTACTTGCTTTCAGTTATTTTGGTTATGTTTTATTATTTTATTTTATTCGTATATACATGAGGTTTACATTCATCCTGGGGAGTCTGTGCATCTACATAATACAGTTCTTTTTTATAATTTCTTCCCGCCTCCCTCCTTTCCTCTGCTTCTAAAGTCTCTTTCCCCATCTTCACTCCTGTTGTTATTATTATGAACTCATACTTATGGCACACATATGTTTCATTTGCTATGGTTATTGCATTTCTGCCCAGGACACAGCTTAGTTTTTCTTACTATCCCTTCTCTTCCCCTTCTCCCCTTGCCCTTGGTCTCTTTCCCATTTGCAACAAGTCTGTTCCCTTGTTTCCTTCTCTCTATACTTTATTATGTTCTTTATTTCTACTTTACTCAAATGAAAGATGCATTATATTTTCCAGGTGCATTCATTTCCCTACAAATGTCTTGAATTTATCTTTCTTTATACCTGAGTACTATTCTATTATATACAGATACCACATTTTCTTTATCCATTTGTTTGTTGATGGGCATACAGCCTGCTTCCAGGATTCAGCTATTATAAATTGTGTTGCTTTAAATATTCATATGGATGCATTACTGTGGTTTGACGTCTTTATTTAGGGAAATACATGGAAGAGGAATAGCTAGATCATATGGAATTTGTAATTTTAGTTCTTTGAGAAATCATCATACTAATTCCTATAGTCACTGTACTAGTTTATATTCCTAACAAAAATGTAAGAGGGTTATCACTGCAGACACCCCAGAATTTGTCTTTGACTTCTTGATGATTGCTATTCTTTCTGGCATAAGAGGGAATGGTTGCATTGCTTTAATTTGCATTTCTTTAGTGGACAGAAAAACTAAACATTTTTGTAAATGTTTGCTGATCATTTCTACTTTTTTTGAGAATTGTGTGTTCACCTTATTTATCCATTTCTTGATTGGGCCTTTTACTTTAGGCGGTCTATAGTTTTTCAGTTCTTTATTCTAGAAAATATTAATCCTCTGTCTGAGGCATAGCTGGCAAAATTTTTCCCATTCTGTAGACTGTCTTTTCTATTTACTAATTAATTCCTTTGTAGTGCATACGCTTTTAAATTTGACATAATTCCATTTGTTGATTCTTGTTGTTATTCTTTGTGCAGTTGGGATTCTTGCTGACCTCGTGTCCTGCTACATTGCTGAAGTTGGTTATTATTTTGAAGAGTTTTTGCTGGAATTCTTTGGGTCCTGTATGGAAAGTATCATGTCATTTGCAGTTTCTTCTGTGTCTGCCAGATCTGCATATGTGGCCCTTTAGCCTCACTTTCCTTCCCCCTCTAGACTGCAAGCCTCCAAAGTCAGGGGCCATGCAGTGCTTTACTTTGTATCCTCAGAACATAAACTATGTGTGACTGCTGGCTACCCGTGTATGAGATGAATGATTTCATGATGACTGTATGTTTCTCACTCTAATATTAGGGAATATTCTTTTAGGACATGAAATTTTGGATCCATTACTGATTGTGTATTCCTGGACAGGTTATCTTCCTCCCAGGACCTAGTTTCTTATTCTTACATTGGGAAAATAATTTTATTTTATCCTGAGGACTAAAGGAGATATGTGTGATAGAACTTCGTACATAGAGCATATACAATGAAAAGTATTTTCTTCCCTTTGAGACAACCTTATTTGAATTTTTTCTTTAATGCCCATTGCCTCTCTTCTATCTAAGACTAAATTCAGAAGAAAACAAGATATGTCAGGAAATGGTTATTAAAAAGTAGGAAGACTAAGTTATACATGGAAGGGACATTGAGTTTTTGCAAATTTTTCCAGGTTTTTCTTTTGGTAGCTTTCGTTTTAAAAAATGGATTTCTGACAGATTACTTTTCTTAAACTCCCTGTTTCTCACTTAGAGTGAGAAGGAGGCATAAAGAGAATGAAAGAAAATCTCAGAAGTCCCCATTCTTGCTCTTTGGATTCCAGAATGAGGGTCCCAGACCCTGTCATGTTAAACGTAAACTTGGTTTTCTTCGTCTTGAAACAGGAGGCGGTCAGACAAGCATTAAAGACTGATGACTCAGCACACAGGTGCTGTGGTCAGTTGGGTGCTGACGATAAAATAAAATGATTTGGGATAGAGAAAATGGTGTCAAGGTAACCGCACATGCTAAACCCTAAGTAGTGCAGTGCAGTATTATGAGGATGCTACTCCAGCTGAAGACAATGGCTAGGTGAAAAGTTGTACTGAAACACACAAAAAAAGTTATAGCTTTGGTTTTGGGAATCAAACCCAGTGCTTCACACATGCTAGACAAATAGTCTACCACAAAGCTGCAAATAGTGTGGAAAAGAAAGAATTTGAACATGTACTGAGTCTTATCCAATTTTACATGAATTTAGTTTTTAGTTTTTGTGATACTGGGGATTTGTCCCAAGGCCTTTGCACTGGACTATGCTCCTCGCTCTTTTTGTTTTTTAAGACAAGATCTTGCTAAGCCTCAAAGTTGCTTAGACTGGGCTAAAACTTTTGATCTTCCTGTCTCAGCTTCCCAGAGTGTTGGGTTTATAAGTGTATGTCTCTATATCAGTCCTTTATTTTTGTTTCTGTACAATCTATAGGAAATGAAATCAAATTCACCATTTTACTTTAAAATACTATCATTACTTTAAATTACTATCAAAGTAATTAGAATTTTATTAGAAATCTATGTATTTACCACCCACCTTCTTTTCTGTAGTCATAGATGCATTAAAACATACCAAGCATTGTATTTTCTTTCTTATTTTCTTAATTTCTTGCCTCTAGATACTGAGTTTTCCTGAGGGTGATTTGAAAACTTTCAACTTTGTATTTTCAATTCATTATATTAAAAAATAGTATTTCTTTAGTATAATGCAAAGACTTAAGCAAGTTAACAAATATAATTAGAAAAAAATTTCTTATATTTGAAAAATAATTTTGAGTGATAGGAATTTGAGAATTTTTCTTTGTGTTATTTTAAAAGTAACACACACACACACACACACACACACACACACACACATACAATCATCTTAAATACCAAAATACAAGCAGAAAATAAAACATCTCTTCCTCTCTATTGCCGGATTTTCTAGGGAACAGAGAGACGGCCACCTAGTCTTAAAATTTCTACAGAACAGAAAATGGAATTATTTCTCTGGTCATTTGTTCTAGCTTACTCTAGTGAGGAAAGAATGGGTTGGGAGATAAGATATACAGGCCTCATTTTCCAGTGTCACAAATGATTTGGTATGAATCTAAAGGTGCATCATCAAAGTTACTCTCTTTTTCAATTTTTCCATCTATGAAATGGGGATTATAAAACCTACTTTCTGTCTATTTTAGGAATGCTTTAATGAGAAAACAGAAAATTTTATGCCTTTTTAGATTAAAAATAGTTTTTACCAGCCTGTGGGTAAAATTAGAAAATGCTTTTGCAATCTGTTGACTTTCCTTCTTGAATTAAAAAAATCCCATGGAAGTTCAATTTTCCCCTATATATTTATAAGGTCCTTTACTTTCCTTTTGAAGTTTGAATTTAATTTTCTCATCTCATTTATTGGTTTTACTTCTAAGCCTCTCCATCCTGTGACTATCCATAATTTTCTTTGCACTCAATGTGTATTTTCATGTTTGTGTAGAATGTTGTGTGTCATGGACCCAAGTTTGTAAGCTTGGCTACTCATTTGCAGTCTCTAAGTCTCCAAAATAATAAGATTTTATTTAAAAATAAACCCTAGTGCTATCACAGAAAAGGCACCCTTGTTAGCTGAATAAGTATATGGGTTTCATGCATGTTGCTTTGCTCTTTTCCTTACCTCTTTTTAAAGAAAATTTAATTTTCAAGGGCTGCCTACAAGATAAGAAGAGATTAGTCATGTTACATTGTTACTATTTTGACTTGAGGAATTATGGATGCTTCTTGAGGCCTCATTTTCATAATTTATGATAAACCAGTTAGAAGCCTGAAACATGAATTAGTGAATGCATGTGAGTATGCACACACACACCTTTCCTGCTGTTACGGTTTGCGTTGCCCCCCCAATCTCTTGCAATCATAGATGTGGCTGAATCTAGCATTTGTGATTGGCTTATTGTCTGGCACTGGGATTGGTGGTGTGAGTGCTGCACCCACCCAGGGGTGGAGCCAGCATACAGTGTAACAGTGGGAAGAAGGTGTGTCTGTTTCTCCTGCATGGTTTGCACTTTTGCTGTTTGCAGCCTCCATGAAGGGCTGCCCTCTAGCCATGCCACCCTGCCTTGCAGCGAGTTGAGTATGTACAGAAACCTCTAAGAACTGTGAGAAATAAACCTTTCCTTCCCTAATTTTGGGTGTCAGGTATTGTTTATCAACAAGGAGAGAGAAAAGTAACTAAAGCACCTGCATACACTCTGATGGATTAATGCTGAAAGAAGATAACCACATTTATTTTATTCACTCCGTTGGCAGATTATGTATAAATTCTCAGGTAAAATAAAATACAGCATGAGACTGAGAAAACTTGATTCTAACTGTGGTTTTCACATGTGAACACTGTAAAAACAAGTAGAGAGCAGACTGTTGTAACTAGAAGGCTGAAGATGCTAACACACATTCTGTAAGTAAAAACCAGTTTTTCGGTGGGAGCAATACACACCTGCAGCCTTTTTGTCCTTTGATTTCTTCATTTATTACTAACTTAGAGTTTCATATATGTAAAAGTCGTAGGCTTCCCATCTTATTTGAATTTGACTCTTTCCGCACATCTGACTCACACTGTTTCTGTGCTCAGTCTATAGTGTTGCCTTTCTATCTCTGTAACAGGCACAAGTGCAACAGGAAGAGCTCTGATTCTAAACCTGATTCTGGACTTGGTGCCATCTTAGTCTGTTGCAGCTGGTATAATAAACTGCCTAGGATTGGGTGGTTTATGCACAATAGAAGTTTATGTCCCACAGTAGTAGTCTCAGAAGTCTTTGAACAAAGCATCGTCAGATGTGATGTTTGGTGAGGGGTCACTTCTAGGGGTGCGGGCAGCTGTTCTCACATGGGGGAATGGGAGATGGCGCTCTTCAGCCTCCTTTTATAAGGGAACAGATTCCCATGACCTGATCACTAAAACACTGGTGCCACCAATTTTCAAAATACAAGTTTCAGGGGAACACAAACATTCAGTTTGTAACAAGCCCTAAAAAATCCACCTAACTTTAGACAAGGCATTAAATCTTTGGGGACCTCTTTTTATCATGTGTTTAATTTGATAATATCTAAGCTTTCATCAGTTTTATGATTCTGCAAGCCATAAACTATTATATTGGAGTTATCAGTACAATTTATAATGCTTATGAAATTGTTAAACCAGCAGGAATTTATAGATTATTTAATCAAATGGAGTAATCTTATTTATTGGTAAACTGATAGATTAAATAATTAACTTTGTTTTAAATAAGTTAGCTAGCAAAAGGATTCAGTTCTGAGCTTCTCATATAGCAAGTAGCTACAAAATCAGTATCAGTAGTCACTAATGAACCAGAAGAATGATTTGGAAATGCTGCAAGAAAATAATTAAAATGAGGTTTCTGGAATTTTAAAAATCAAGTCTTGTAAGTCTCAGTTTTTTTTTTTTTTTCATTTATCTTGCATGCTTGTGTGATGTTTGAACTAGAACCCAGGGGCTCTCACGTGTTAGGCAAACTTCCCACCACTAAGCCACACCTCCACATTGTAAACATTTTTACTTTGAGATAGGGTCTAAGTTGTGCCAGCTGAGATGGGAACTTATGATCGTCCTGTCTCAGGATTTCAAGTAGCTGGTGTTACAGGCATGCACCACGTTGGCTCTCTTAGCTCATTTTTAAAAATATCCACAGAACATGTCATATCATACTTGAATGGTTGAGCTAAAACCAAATGGTAAACTGAGGTCTGAAGAGGATTCCAAACATTTCAAAGTGCTGCTGGGTACATACCACAAAATATTCATGATCCTGGCTAAAATTTCAACTACTTTTAATTGCTTCTTTCCACATGTTTTCTGCATTCAATATTACTCTGTTAACCAGTGTTTGTGGTGCAGTCTTTTGTATTTTGGAATTAATTTTGTAATTTATTTGTATAACATCTGACTTCCTCTGTCTTGTCGCCTTGCCACTGTCACACTCCACTCCAGCTGAACGTCAGTCATATATTTTAACCTAACCTCCCACCCGTGTCTCACGTTGATGGAGGAACACCATTCTGCAGTCCCAGAGGCCTGAGACCATTGAAGTCAGGAGGACTGGGAAGGAGGACATGCTGAGGATGAAGTGATGAGAGGAAAAAGATCAAAAACAGGATGCTCTTGAGAAAAAGAGGTGAGCAGAGTATGTTGCCTTAACCTGCTGAGCTACTCTGAAAAAGTCTGCTGCAGTCGCCTTGGGATGGTTTTGTTGTGAAGACTCTTGTTCTGGGGCTTTGAACTGTGTCACTCTTTCTTTTAAGCCAATACAAGTACAATGTCAGTTTTACTCTCCAGCTTTCCTGGTTGCTTTCCCATAGAGATGACATTTTCAAATATACATGTACATAAAATTAAGGTGCTTAAACTAGAGAACTGTAGAGTTTCCAATTTAGAGAATTTCCGCTGTTCTGAATATGGCAGCCTCACGCTGGTACTGTACTGTATCCAGTTACCCTGCTTATCACTCAACCAACACACCCTTCCCTGAAGTCACGGCACACTGTGTCTGAAGCCAGGTGATGTCCTGACCTCTCTGGTTAGTCCTCTGGGCAGCTGTAGGACACTCCCCCCCGGGGATGCTCTCGTCTACTCTATGGATTTTGGGGCACTTCTGAGTACCTGGAGGACATCTGTTTTTTTTCCTTCCTTTTTTTGACTTTCTCCTTTGTCTATTCCTTAAATTGTTTTTCCCTTCAAAATTTTTAAATAGGACTTCTCTTTCTATCTACATGTTATTTCTGTGTCATTTCTATGGCTCCACTTTTTTTCTTTGTGCTCACACTATACTTTTGCTTTTTAATGACAATTTTTTATTTACTTAGAAGCATTCAGAATGTCAACATACAGCTGCCACATTTTTTTGCAATTACAGATTAACAAAAACAATTATTCAGTTAACAAAACAAGTATTTCACATAAACTGCATCACAGACAACTGAAGATGAAAAACTACCATCCCCATATACAACTAATTTGTGCTGTACACCAACAAGAACCTGCTTTAAATCTCCATACCAATTTATAACCCCCATACTGTGCCAGGCGAGGTTCGTGGCTATTGAAAATACCACCAGCACAAGGCTATCAAACCACATTCAATAGTGTGTTAACTATACAAAAAAAGACACTGTAGAGTTTTAAAACAAATGTTACACAGCCTTACATTTTGATTTCTTTTCTCTTCAAAAGGAGTGAGTTGTGTGCAGGGGGTTAAATGCTTTATAGACAAGAAAAAAATGCGCTGGAACCAACTTATTCATCACCGTCATTTTCTTCATCTTCTTTCTCTTGCTCTTCCTCCTCGTCTTCCTCATCTTCCTCCTCTTCCTTCTTTTTCTTGCTTTTTCAGCCTTGATAGCTCCCCTTTTCACTGCATCAGGTTTTCCTCCAGCTCAGCAGGCAGTGATGTCCTTTTCATTCTTTTCCTTCAGCTTAGATACTTTTTTTTAGGTACATACTTTTCCTTAGCTTAGAAAAGCAGCCTTAGGAGCCTTTCATCTGCTGCAGTGTTATTATCATCCCACATTTCTCCCAGTTTCTTGACAACATCACCAATGGAGGGCCAGGATCTTCTTCTTTGATTTTTGGACATTACTCAGGACAAATGAGAAGGCCGAAGGAGGCCTCTTGCGTCCACTGGGATCCTGAACTTCTTGTTTCTCCCTTAGGAGGAATGTAAGTTTTCATTCCTCTTTCATAACAATCCTTGTCTGCCTTTGCCATGTCTTCTAATTTTTCTTTCTTTTTAGTAGACATGGTCTTCCACCTCTCTGAGCACTTCTTAGAAAACGGAGAAGTAATGGAAGCATCTGGGAACTTGTACAAGTTTGCACAAGGAATACAAATGATGACATTTTGTCTCTCGGTTTCTTAGGACCTCCTTTGCCCATGTTTATTTGCTTTTTTCAGCTAGGCACAGAGTCGCCCAGAGCCCATTCAGCTCTCACTTGCCCTGGCACTGTCTCTATGGAGCTCAATATAATGCAATCCTCAAGCTATACCTTACTAAGACCTTAATCTATGTCTTCAGCCCATTTTTCTATTTCTTTAATCTCTTGAAAAACACACTTGAAGTTTTACCTTATGTGTATTTGATACATATATTTGAAATACACAATTTGGTTATTGCTTTCTACTTACAAGATTCATAAGCAAGATCTTTAGGACACAATTAATTGCTGTGTTCTACTATAAATCAGCCCACCCATCCCATCTCAGTGAGTAGCATGATCCTGACTCCATGCTGTGAAGGTCCCATCCTTCCTATATCCAATTAGTCATGAGCAATCATCGATTTTAAGGTTTGATCACTGTCTGTCACCATACCTACCACTCTGTATGATTGCATACTGTAATAAGCATTATTTTGCAGAAGGTATGCTCCTTTCCTGCCTCTAATCCCAGCTTGAATGCACTCTCTCTATTGATGATTCTCTATATGTGCTCCCCATGCCAGCTCCATCAGTATCATAGAAGCACTTCTTCAAAATGCACATTCTTCGGGGGTTCAAAAACAGAAACTCTTGGCGTCACCCCAGCCGTCTGATTCAACTCACCTTCCAGGTGGCGTCGTGCTCAATAACATGCGAAAACCTTAGCAACCTCCACCTCACTCATTGCGTTTTGCACTACCTGATGATGGCCTTTTGCCAAGCATATCATTCCCACGGTCACAAGGGCCCTATCCATGCTGTTGTTCCCACTCTTCCTCTTCACCTAGAGAACTCTTCCTCATCCCTTGGGTCTGCAATGCCCTGAGCTGTAGTAGGGTCATTCTAAGTATCTCACAGCACTCACTATGGTCTAAGCCTTGGCCACACAGCACAGCTGGTAACCAGTGTGTTATCTTCAATCCATTCTTCTTATGCCACCCTCCTCTATCATATCAAGAAAGTCCATAAGCCTGTCAAGGAAAAATCATGTAGAAAGCTCTTATGAATACAGAAAGGTCTAGCAGTTCAGGCTGGCAGAGAACTCTCCAGGTCAGCTGCTCTTTCTTTTCTTTGTGAAGGATCCTTGGAGTAAGTGGACAATCACTGGCCAGATATTTGCATAACGGATTTTCTTTTGTTGCCTTTGTTATTTTGTGGGCCAAACTAATTGCTTTAGAGTGCTACTGCTAGTTTTCAACTTCAGATAGGAGCCCTCCCTACTGATATGGAAAACTTAGGTAACTTGCTTTTTTCGAAGTACTATACAGAATTTACTGGTGGTGCTGTAACTTTTGGACTATCACAGAAGGAGATGAGGTCTCAAGCAAAATAGAATGAATGACTTCTTTATATTTTCTTTACTCTGTGAGTTAAAAACAGAGCCCTTTTCTAAGATGAGACTAGGAAAGTAATTCTTAATTTTTCTGTAATATTTATACAGCTTTTCCTTTGAGTTAACTGTGGGCAGGAACATGAACCAACTCCAAGATTATGCTATCCAGAGAGTTTTGTGTTATCTTCATACATAGAACTGGACCATAGAAATTAAAAAGAAAAGAAAAGAAAAGAAAAGAAAAAAAGAAAAATCCCCAGTGGTGATTGGAGGAGAGGAAGAACCCCCCGGACCTTAATGTAACCCCCTGCTTTCCCCTCCGGATGCTTTGCTCTTGGTTTCTACATTGTCTGTCCTGAAGTCTCTCTCTCCATTCCTTCTCCCTTTCTCTGGAAGACAGCAGATTGTTCACTACTATTTGTGAAATAAATTATTGTATATAATTCTGTTTTATAAAGTAGATATTTTAGGAATACACTTCCCAAATCATAACTTTTATTTGTTAGAATTTGCTGCCATCAAAATGTAAAAAAGAAAACAGAAAGAAACAGGAAGAAAAGAAAGAAAAGAAAAGAAAAGAAAAGAAAAGAAAAGAAAAGAAAAGAAAAGAAAAGAAAAGAATTATCATATAATCCAGCCATTCCATTTAGGGGTATACTGCACGTATACAAAAGAACGGAAAGCAGAGTTATTTGTATGTCTGTATTTACAACAATGCTTTTCATAATAACCAAGAAATGGAAGCAGCCCAAATCTATGCCCA
The DNA here is from genome assembly GCA_004027295.1 of Dolichotis patagonum. Lineage (NCBI taxonomy): Eukaryota > Metazoa > Chordata > Mammalia > Rodentia > Caviidae > Dolichotis > Dolichotis patagonum. The sequence continues at coordinate 10,984 of PVJX010005353.1, forward strand.
TAGACAAATGGATGACCAAAACGTGGTATATACAAACAATGAAATATTCAACCTTAAAAAGCAAAAAACTTCTGACACATCCTACAATACTGATAAACTTTGAAAACATTATGCTAAGTCCAGTAAGCCAGTCACAAAAAGACAATACTCTCATTTCAATAAACTAAAGATTGACCTAAAAGTACTTTGTTACCTCGGTTCACAAACTTAGTATATTCCATGATTCTGGGGAAGATGATTACGGGCCTGGTCATGACTTTATGTGTTGTTCATGAATGGAAGCAGAATTTTGCCAAATGCTTCTGTTTTTAAACTGAATTCTTCAAAAACAGAAACATTAATAAACTGAGGCATTATGGTAGAATAGTGACTATTAGAGTTTGAGAAAGGAGTATGTGAGAGAATGGTGTAAAAACTGAGTCTGTATTTGATCAGGGATTTTAGATATATGTATGAAGCATCACACAGAAACCCATTACTATGTATAATTAACATGTGTTAGTAGAAAATGAACGGATGATTAGGTAGATTCACAGATAGAATAGATAAATAGGCCAGTCATGGCTAAGAATGAGAGTATGTTGTGTATGCTACTATTTTTAGTTAAAATGGTTAAACTTTTATTTAAAAAGGAAAAAAGACAAATATTTCAGGATTCCACTTGCATGAGGTATTTAGCATTGCAAAAGGCAAATACAGGAGATAGAATGTTGATTGCCAGGGGTTGAATGGGGAAGAGGGAAGTGAGGAATTGTACTTCAGTGGTTACAGAGTTTCAGTCTTGCAATATAAAAATGTTCTAGAGAGTTGTTGCACAGCAATGTGAATATTATTAATGCTACTGAACTTTAGACTTAAAAATCGTTAACATAGTAAATTTTACACTATGTATATTTTACAGTTTTTATATAGTAGATGTACCAGATAAGAGGTCATTGTATGAGGAAAAATTAGTTTCAAGAATACAAAATTGAGTGAAAAGAAAACCCATAGAATGGGAAAGAATTTTAGCCAGCAACCCCTCAGACAAAGGACTTATATCAAGAACATATAAAGAATTGAAAAACATCAAGCTCCCCAAATTCAAAGACCCTTTCCAAAAATGGGCATCTGAGATGAACACTCAGTTCTCAGATAAAGATATACAAATGGCAAATAAATACATGAAGAAATGTTCACCATCACTGGTCATTCGAGAAATGCAAATTAAAACAACACTGAGATATCATCTCACCCCTGAAAGAATAGCTGCCATCAAGAAATCAACTCATAACAAATGTTGGCGAGGCTGTGGGGGAAAAGGAACACTGCTCCACTGTTGGTGGGAGTGTAGACTGGTGCAACCACTATGGAAATCAGTATGGAGAATTCTCAGAAGACTAGGACTGGAAGCTTCATTCAACCCAGCTATTCTCCTCTTGGGTATTTTCCCAGAAGAACTGAAAAGTTCATATCACAGTGATATACATGCACCCATGTTCATAGCAGCACAATTTGTAATAGCTGTTTCTTGGAAACAACCAAGATGCCCATCAACTGCAGAGTGGATGAAAAAGATGTGGTATTTTTATACAATGGAGTGTTACTCAGCTATGAAAAAGGATGATCTTGAGACCTTCTTAGGTAAATGGAGACAACTTGAAACTATCCTCATTAGTGAAATAAATAAGAACCATATCTATAAATATCATATTGTGTCTCTAGTGTAAAAAGTAATAAGAACTGTAGGAGTAATAAAACCCAAAATGTGTAATTGCTACTATAAAAAAGAGAGGAAAAGAAAGTACTCTAAAGGATATAATTGCATGTTTAAGTGTGTAAGATGAGTGACCATATTACTGTTTTTGGTAGATCATGGAGCAGAACTGTTAACAGTTTCAATGCTTGAATGTGTACTTTGTATGTTTTAACTTTGTAACTTGAATAACTAATTCCAAGATGACAGTATGTAAGTTATCAAGTAATGACTTTTTAGTATTTTTTGTTCTTTTCTTTTTTTCCTTGGAATTTTGTATTGTTGCTACCCTTTTTTCTATTTTGTTTGTTTTCTTTTCTTTTTAAATAAAATTTTAAAAAAAGAATACAAAATATTTGAAATCTGTGTTTGCGGATTGCCATTTATCCTTGTGTCACCTGATTTGGTTGTAAAAATTTCTTCTGTAATCTGGTGACTCTTTTTTTTTTCTTGTTTTTAATAGCTTGCTTGAATCAGCAATAAAAACCTATGGAGAATCTTCATTTAATTAAATTGAAAACATAAATTCAATCATTGGTAATGTGTTACAATTTAATCTATATCATGTTTTTCTCTGTTTTTCTTTTTAATGGTAATTAAACAAATATCTTTAAAAAGCAAATTAAAAGCAAATTTTTTAACTCATGTAAAAACTCCCTAAATTATAGTTCTGATGAACCACAGTTTGAAAATCACTGTTCTAATAGCCTATGTTAATGTCCTATCTAGTTTTATCCCTCTCCATCAACTCTGTACAAACCTGCAGAGCTTGTCTTTATAAAATATGTAACTGACCTTGACATTTCCCTAGTTAAACATCTTCAACATAAACCTTGTAGTGTGGCACTCAGTTCCAGCAGTCCCTGGATAGCACTGAAAATTTCAACCTCGAGAAGTGTACTTCAAAAGGTCCCCAAGGGTGACTTGCAGCCAGAATTGGAAATACCTATTTTAGAGGAAAGAATACATGATCCTTAATGTGGTGAAAGACCCTTGGGATTTATTCTTTCTTTACTTTTGCTGAACTTCAACATGGCTCTACACACCTCAGATCAAATGAGTGTCCACTAGCTCTGGGCACTGGACCCTTTCCTCTTCCTGCTCAGTTGTCCCCTCTGACTCTGGCCTTTTCTGTTCTATTCCCTGGCAGACTGAAATTCCACCTTGTCAACACAGCTCAAATACCATGATCTTCATGAAGGTTCATCTCTCCCTCTTTCTCTGTCCCCAACTCTGCTTCTCTCTTCTGATCAGTGAAGTAATATAATCATAGCCTTTTCCTTCCTTCTCTGTCTCACTAATGTTGGATGCATTATTCATGTTCATCTTCAGAATAATTTTCCTTACCAGAAAGAATGAATGAGTGGACAAGTGAATGAATAAATAGAACATCTATGAGATTTCTACACGGTTTGATCACTCAACCTCTCTATAGCAATTCCTTTTCTGTAATGCCTTGCAGACTTTTGTTATCTATAATTTGAATCTCAGAAAAATGCTGCTTTATGCCTGTCACTAGGCTGGATATATATATCCATCTTTGCCATCAAACTGCCCTAAAAGCGTTTTTAAAATCTGAGTACCTTTTAAGGCTCCATGATTCATTTTTCTTGGTAGTCCTTCTCCAACATTTTAACTTTTGGAATATTGCAGAGTCAATTCAAAAGGGAGTTGTAGACAAGGAGATTACAAACAGGGCCAGTTTTCATTACTATGGCTTTGTCAAAGAGGGAAACATGAAAATCATCATCTTAGTACTTTGCTCATAACCACATCCATCATAGCCCATGGCAGAGCTGGGAAAGGGGGTGATGCATAACACATCTTCGAAACACATTTATGTGAAATTACTGAGACTGTGGTGCTTGAGCACCTTCAATATTTCTGCTTCAGGAATCTCAATGCAATGCTACCTCCATCCATAAGTGAAAATGACAGTGTGATTTTGTCCCTACTCTCACACCTTGAATGCCAATTTAATTCCAGTCGAAACTTGCCTGTTGATATTCTGTTGGCCTGGCTGTGCAAACTCAGCATAGTGCACTTGTCACGTAGGATGGGCCTTGCACACTTACTAGCAAGTTTCACTTTTCTCAGTGGATATGTCCTATGGGTCATTTTTCTCCTTCATAATGGTGATACCGGAAATAAGCTTTAAACTAGTCATTAATTGGGTGGTTATTGAGCCATATGTGTGTATCTTTGTACCTGTTCACACACAATCAACATAACATTCAGCATGCCATGCAATCCTAATTGGTTGAGCAAGGCAATGCTTTCACCTGGCTGAGGATTTCCTTCATGAGCCAGTAAAACTCTGCTATGGGTGGCAGGTATGACAGTGTGACTTCACCTCCTCCTTACCTTACAATATCTGTTTAGTGCAGATATCTTGAAGACTATAGGACTAGCCTTGCTCTTTTATGAGTCTTTCAGGAAGTATTTTGTGGTCCAGTCTATACTAATATAACTCAAACTATATTGGATTAATGAATTTTTACCTGAAAAGCAGATAAACATTTAATGAAGCACCAAAGTAAGTCTTGTAGATCATTACATTCAAACTTTCTTTACATTCTTCAAGAATAAGTACATTTAAAAATGCAAATAATTACACAAATGTATATGGTTGTCTTCTGTAATACAATATGTGACAGTACTACAAATTATGTTTTGTTTCAATTTTTGATGGTACTGGGTGGGGAGAGGTGGAAGAGGGGGAGAGGCTTGAATACCAGAGACACTATACCACAAAGCTACATACCCAAGCTTTCTAATTTTTTTCTTAATTTTGAGAAAAGGTCCTACTAAGTTCCCAGACTGGCTTAAAACTTGCAATCCTGTGTTAGCCTCCGAAGTAGCTCGGATTGTAGCTATGAACCACCATGCCCAGCGTAAAGTGCAGCTTTTTAAAAAAATATTAGTATGTGAGTATAGTACAGTGTTAATGTTCCTGTGGGAGGTTGGCACATGTACGAAACACATCTTACTTCCTTTTTCATTTGTCCATCTCTTTTTCCTTCCTCTCTTCCCCAACACCAATCTTATGATCTTCTTTTTGTGAATGTGTGTATGTCTCTCTGTGTGTGTGTGTGTGTGTGTGTGTGTGTGTGTGTGTGTGTGTTTGTGTGCTTGTTTGCATTGCATCTGTGTGAGAGAGACGGCAGGAACACCTGGGAAGACTGAGCCTCAGAACAGAGTCCTTGAAGACTCTCTTCTCTCTTAGCCACATGCCGTATAGAAACCTTGATTTGAATTAAGCAATAATTCAAAGTGTTGACTGAAAGAAGTTCTCAGATAAGCCCTATATTTGGTTTTGTGCAGTTTATGGGAAACAGATTTAGGATCTAATATGAAACTGAAAGTTTTGCTTTTTTAGAATGTGAAAGTTTTCTCAGTGTGGCTGGATTTAAAGTATCTGGCTCACATATGGACTTCAGTATTTTAATAACATTTAGACAATTTTCAAGGTGGCAGTGGTAGAGAACGTAGGGTAGAGGTTGAGAAGAGAGCATGAAAAGCTTTGTTGAGATGCTTAAGGTAGAAGCAAGCAGCAGTGAAACTTACCCAGAGCAAAAATTGTGCTGTAATGTGGCTCATACTCGGTCTTGTCTTACGGAGAATGGGAGTGGGTGGGTCCTGAGGAGAGGGAGAAGAGTGGAGTTCGGGAGAGAGTGGTCTTTGGGGTGACAAAGACTTGAGGTCATGTCCAAACTCCTCCAGTTTTCATGCAGAAAAGTTTTGCCATTCTGACTTAATTTCCTCATGTGTAAAATAGAAACGTTGCATTTTTCTGGTAGGATTGTTTTGCATCTTAGATAAGGCAGGGAAAGACCAAGAAGGTGGCAAGTTTAAAAATCAATCGGTTGTTTTTATTCTGAATTATCCCTTGTAGAGAAGAGGTTACTAGAGTTGAAAATAGGAGATCAGAATGTGGATGCAGGTAACTGTGGGCAAAGTGGATTATACTGAACGTCAAGATGGGATGCAAAGCCTTGGCATCTGTGGGAGCAAATCCAAGTCCAAAAGTGATAGCAACTAATGAAGGGATAAAGTGACTGAATAAAAGGTGACTCCAAAACACATCCAAATTTCATCATTCTGTTCCCTGTACTGTGCTATTTGGAGAGTTCAAGATCCTTCACCTGAGGGTATTTTTGGTGATTAACCTAGACTAGTCACACACATAGCTCGGTGGACCTCCTGAACACTGTCCAGTAATGACTCCTCATTTACTCAGTTTTCAGTTTGAAATGTGAAAATGACTTGTGCTTCTTGTTATCCTGTGAAAGTTTTATTGGGATCAAAGCCAAAGGTGGGGAGGGCCTCAGGATCTCTGAGGAAAGGACAAGCAATAGTGAAGTGAGAACTTGGACTAGGAGGATGAACACTCAATTGCCTACTATTTGGAGCGGATGTCATGAGGTACAAAGTCAAAGAGAGATATGGGATGACAAAGCACATTACAAACTGAAAGCCATCATATGAAGATGTGAGGAATTTTTAATGTACTTAAGCACCTCTTTTAGTTGTGATATCCATCTAAATCTTGACAGGTTCATCATATTGATTTTTGCTTCTCTTTGCAAATATATCACCACTAAAGCACAGATGAGACACAAGTAATTTAACTTTAGAACGACTGTATTCATTATGTCTATATTAGCTTAATAAGCCCATTAGTAGAATGCCCTTAGAAACAAAAATTGTCAACAAGTTCTCCATAAAAAAACAGTGAAGAATAAAATTTCTCAAATGATACTGAATCAAGACCTTTGTGTTTGTCACTTTACTGTGCAAATTGGGATTGCAGTCAGTATCAGTCATCCATTTATTCATTCATCTAACTTTTAAGTGATTTTTTATATGTTAGCATTCCTGTTTTATATCTATATCTGCTGATCAATAATGCCTATATGTCTACAGCTTCCGAGTGAGTTGCTTTAGAAACAACTTCTGACTTCAAGTTCAGATCACATATCTTGGTCCCTCCAAAAAACACACCCCCTCTTGAGTACCAACAGGCACCCAAAATTCAACACAGTGGGACTGAATTTCTAACCCTGTAAACGTGTTCCTCCGGCCCTCTCTCAGCCAATGGCTACTCCAGTTTTGTAATTGCTTTTGCTCCAAACTTGAGGATAATTCTTGGTGTCTTCTTTCTGTTATACTGTACATCAATCCATTAACAAATCTCAACCATTTCAGAATGTAAACTGACTATCAACTTCCCACTGCCTCCAGACTCATTTTGTGCACAGGTGTGCAGGGTAGTGTATAAATTGGTCTTTAAGCTCCTCATTTCTTCATATTCCCCACTTACGCAAACACTCATCACTGCAGCCAGAGTGAGCCCTTCAAATACAGAACAGACTGTGCTGACCTTTGCTATCTTCCTCCCGCTGATTTTCCCACCTCATTCTAAGCCCACGTCCACTTTCTGCCTTCTGCTTGATCTTTTAACATTCTTCATTCCACTTTTGCCTCAGTGGCCTCCTGCTGTTGGTTAAACATGTGAGGTACACTGAATAGGTAAGGAAGGTGGAAGGAGGAAATTCTAGAAAGAGAAAATGGCTTGAAGTAGCACTTGTCAAAGGAGTTGGCATGCTCTAAATGAGCAAAATAATTAGTGATCTCTTATGTCACAAGAAGAGGTCGGCTTTACCCAGTAATTGGTAGCCAGTGAAGAGACTTTAGCACAAGAGTAACATAATCGGACTTGCATTTTTAGAATTTAAAGTGAAGTAAGCCAGGTGTGTGCTTGCCTGTAATCCCAGCAATCGGCAGGCTGAGGCAGGAGTATCACTGTGAGTTGGATGTCAGCCCTGGCTGTGTAAACAAGTTCAGGGTCAACCTGCACTACATAGTGAGACTCTGTCTCGAAAAAATAAAAATTAAATAAATAATAAATAATTTAAACAAAGATACATTGAAAAAGGAAAAACATAGTATAATGATATCGATGAGGGAGCATTGACAGCAGAGAGAGGATGATGAAAATCATTCAGGAAGTAGAAATGCCATGCTATAAACATTAAACATCTGTTGCTCAAAAAATTGGTTAAGACCAACAAAATAAAATGTTGCCATCTGCTGCTTTTCAAAGTAGATTGTGATAAGGAGAATTCCTATCAGTGATTTGAAAAACTACTTTTAAAAAGTTTAAGGAATTTAATTTATTCAAGAAAAAATGGACTCACAAAGGGTCAGATCATGTCTTTTGATGTCGGACTCTTTGGCTAAAGTCTAAAGCACATTTAATTGTGAATGTCAAGACGGATTTCATTCGATTGTTCCTGGAGGAATAACTCAGTCAGGTGATATATGACTTCTTACTGGTTTGCTTATTTTATTAGACACTTTTTTCATTTCTGCTACTTGTTCCCAGATGTATCATTTTCCATTTCACACTTCATAAATATGTACATAAATATTTTAAAAGTTTCTATTTCTTCAGGTTGACTGTGTACCACATAATGGATAATAGCTCAGACTGAAAAAGAAAAAGTACCTAGGTAATCAGCTGCTTGATCTTCAAGCTTAAATTAACCTCAGTCACTGGAACAGCATGGTGAGGGCTGGCAGGGAATGCAGAGATTATCTGTAACACTCCACCCAAACAGCAGAGTCCTTTGGCCCCTACTTCATTTTAGAAATTAAAATTGGGTGGTGAAGGGACCACTAAACCTCATTCTCAATGGTCAAAATGCAAAATATTTGGAACTCATAAATGATGTTTTCTCAGGCCATTTTACAGCAAAGTAACCAGAGGCAGTGAGCGCGAGAGAGCTGTTGATGAGTTTTGGAAACCCTGGAAAGCTTGATAAGCACCCAAACTCTTCTCTCAGAGATTGTGATTCAGGAGAAACCTTTACTTTTCAAAAACAGCCCTTGCCATGAGGCTAATACAGGTGGTCTATGTTCAGTGGTTTGAGAATATTTTAAATGAAACTAAATATGTATACATCAACAATGAGTTTACCAAAATGTGTACAAAAAATTCTCTTTTCCGTACATCTCTTTTTATGCAAAGCACACCACCACTATCAGAATGCCTTCTTGGCTGGTACCAATGTAAAGTGATCCTTAGGAATCTAGCTATGCCTTTCCAGCAATCTGACTCAAAGTTTTCTGAATTTTGATGCAGTTTGCCCATGCATCATTCTTTAAGAGAATTCAACATAAGCATCGGTGTTAAATGGTGTCTTCGACTGTGGTGTACCTCTGTGTCTTCTGAAGTAGATATGCTCATTCTGCTATGGGAGGCAGGGGTTGATCAGCATTGCTTTTGTTTTCCACGCATAACTCTTGCTTTCTCATGCGCTGAAATAATGTGGTCAATCTATGCTTTCAGAAATGGTTTGCTCGAGGGCTGAGGGTGAGCGATTACACATCAGGTAGCCAGACATGATCTATAGCTGCTGGTATAATTAAGATAACCCAGGTCCTCCATAAATACTGCCAGAATAAAAGAGAAAATAACAAAAGCCAAGGAAAGTAAGTATGTTACTGATACAAGGAGACAGGAGGTGCATTTTTTTGGCCTTGCATGGAAATACACGAAGTTGAACTGGGTTATTTTACGATATTGCATAGGAATCATACAATCCAGTAATTCTCATCAGAAAACAGAATTTAGTGACAGAATCCTTCTTTTGAAGCAAAGTTTTATATAGAACCTCCAAATATAAAAAAGATAAAGGCAGAGCTGCTCTGAATGCAGTCAGGAGGTCCGGGAAAAGTGAGGCCTGATCTTCTCAACCTGCTGACGATCAGCAGGCATGGTATTGTAGATCAAAGCCCCAGGGCTTCACAGGAAAGCGCTGTTGGAAACCAGTCCCTTCAGAAAGCGGTAGTTGTATTCAAGGAAACAAAGGAATTTGCCTAGAGAAGAAAGGTTCTAGAGCTTCAGGTTAAACTAGAGCGCCAAAACCCAGGACCTAAGATCATTACAACACAGCACCAATAATGGAGGCCAGAGAGGTCCAGTGGCTTCTGTGTTCATCAGCAGGGCTGCCTGGTTAAACTGTGGGCATCTTTGGGGAGAAATGGCCTAAGGCAAGGAGAGGGGAGCATTAATTCCTTCTGAGAATTTTGAGCTAAGCACAAGAAGGGTGTCAGAAGAAGTGGAAACCACAGGTTCCTCATTCTCTTGTACCTGGGAGCTCATTGAACAGGTTCTACACAAAGTGGAATGAACCCTGAAGAGTGGAAGAGCAAGGAAAGTCTGATTTTCACAATTGGAGACAAGAGTGAGAAATGTCACGGTCTACCCTACTTTTTGGTAGATTCATATAAATGTTCATTCTTCAAGTGAATATTTGTTAATTTTAATTATTCATTATCAATCATTTGGGGACAGATTTGGGATTTTTCTGTGGAAGTTCTAAATTCTGTTGACTGACAATGACAGGAGGAGAGTTGCTTTACATGAAGACTCATCAAAAAGTGATTGGTTGGTATTTGACTAAGGCAGCTACTCAGGAGGCTGAGGAAGGAGGTTTGCAAGAGTGAGATCATCCTGGGGAACACAGTGAGACCTTGTCTCAAAAGAAAATTTAGAAGAGATTGGGGATGTGGCTCAGTTACAGAACACTTGTAATTCCTTGGGATCAATCTCTAGCATTAAAAGAGAAAATAATAGATGATTTATTATACTAGTTTTTTCTCTATCCTCGACTGTACTTTTTATATGTTTCCGGGTAAAGTTCTAAAGCAACTTTCTGTTAGTCACTGATCTTTGTTTTGTCTTTTACTGACTTACACAACATCACAGGACATTTTAAAATGGAACTAGTTGGCTTACCTTCCCTGTATTCAAATAAGAACTTAGAAATTCTCCGTGCTTGGAGGAAAGAGATAACAGTCTTGCTCCAAAATTTCAAGTGCAATATGACCCAAACTCTATTTTAAGAATGATGAAAGTATGACATGAAAGAAGGGGGTTGAAGGGATGCTCCCTGGAATCTTCTCTGAGTTTGAGTAATGTCGTCACCAATTTCAAGTGGTCTCTTTCTGGGTAAGTTACTCAACTGCTCTGAATCTTAACTTCAACTAGTAAGTCAGATAACAATGATGCCTACTTCCTAGTATTTTGAAGATTGAACAAGATGAACAGATGTGTGCATGTGTGAAGATGCACACATCTCATGGAGATGTGACTGCTACATAGATTTCTTAATCAATATCACCAATTATGCCCAACAAGTGGGACAACAGTGATTTTCCCCTTTAATCTCCCCCAATTTAATGTAATGATAGCACCTATTATGACAAGTAATAAAGTCACAAATACGAACAAAGAAAAAAGCACCCTTGTTTGAAAATGAAAATTTAAAATTTTTGAAAATTTCCTCGTTTTCCCAACATCCACACAGCTGACCTTCTTCTTCTTCTTCTTCTTCTTCTTCTTCTTCTTCTTCTTCTTCTTCTTCTTCTTCTTCTTCTTCTTCTTCTTCTTCTTCTTTTTTGATACTGGAGATGCAACACGGTGCCCTGAGAATCCTGGGAAAGCCCATTACCACTGAACTGAATCGCCAGTCCCTGAGGTTCAGTTTTTGAGTGGAAAAGTATATTTATAGAAGGGAGACAAGGGGATGGAAAGAAACAGACATAATTCTTTTTACCTGATCTTATTCTAAATACCTATTTTCCTCTCTTTCTCCTCAATGATCGCTTGTCACTATGAATTAGCAGCAAGTGGGGAGGTGAAGGAAGAAGGGTAGGCGGAAGAAGAATGAAAATGAAAATGGTTAAATACAACTTTCTGGTTAAATCTTCCTGAACTCTAACGGGATGGCATTTTAGTCTTATGCCAACCACCCTGCTTAGAGCCATACTTCAGGGCCAGCCATTTCTAGTACAGGCATAGCTCTCTTGTTCTCGCTTCTTCATAGGTTGAGACATGGAGATTATTGAAAAGATCACCAACTCAGGATGAAAAATTCAAAATACTGTGTCTCTAGAGAGTGGTGTAAGGGGGCTCTGAAAGCAGGCTTTCCTGTTGTCCTGCCGCTTCCATAGATTGACCAGCAAGGATTTTCTAAGTGGCTGCTCTGACCCATGATATAAAACTCTGGCCCGGTCTGGTCACTGCTTTTCAATATGGCCTCCCACAGTCTTCCTTCAGGTGTGAGCGGATGCTGGCTGGCGGGGCTCAGGCTGAATGACAGCTGTGGTCTGAGTCCCTATGGTTCCTTGGCTGGTTCTGAGCCACCATCCTTGTCTTTTGGGATTAGGGAGTGGGGTGTGGAGACAGCACCCAGGGGAAATCAGCACAAACTCTCGTGTTTGGCTGGGAACTTGGGCAGAGCCAAACTTGGAACACAATTTAATGATTTCACAGGGCATTGAGTGTTTCTGCCAGAAACCGAGGGTCTGGAAATGTGCTATTTACCCGGGAGGGCTTGGGAGATGGAAGGTGAGCAGTTGGAATGTTGGATTAAAAATGCAATATATTTGCTTCACAGTAAAGTTTAAATAATTTTCTTATTGTATAAACTTATCTTTTCACTAAAGGTCTTTTATTAAGGACATAAAAGTTGGCTAAAAAAATAAAAAGCCTATTAAGTGTTTACTATTTGATTCAAGCCCAAGGGGAATCATAATTCACACAGGCTCTGTTATACTACTGAATAATTCTGTGACCTGAATATTTATTAGCTGTTGAGTACTTTCTACCTGCCTGGCCCTTGCTACATGTTTTATATCTACTATTCTATTAGCTACAATATTTCTTTGCATGGATCTTCATATTTTCTGCAAGATGAAGCTGAGGTTTAGGGCCCAGTAGCAGTTACCAAGTGTCCTACATGGTGTGATCTGGACAGACAGTTATCACTCTGTTTCTCAAGTGTGAGATAAAAGCCATAATAAAAACCTTCCCACAATGGCTGCATGGAATAAATGGGAATGTATATGCACATTTATATATGCAATAGATAACATGTACACATAAACATATGATAGTATACATGTATATAAACATCAAGTTAAAAGTTTAAAAAATAAAAATTTTATGAATATGTTTATGTCCATGTCTGATATATAAGAAATATTTGATAAGTAGTATTATCTTAGCAGGGATTGCCTTACTATAAAGACCAATTTGCTGCTGTAAAAGAATACACAGACATCAGAAAGATGAGAGGGAAATGAAGCAGCTTTTATTTGACATTTGCTAACCTACTCCTGGGGAGGAGCTCTGGTTTCTTCTTAGTATTTTCTTACTCAAAGTCTCCTGAAAGTTGTCTGTCTTCTGTTAGTTAAATGAATTGTTCACTGATAGGACTCTTCTTTACCTCAGGAAATGGTGACAGAGCTTTTAACCTCTCATCCAACTCAGTGAGCATGAGATCCTTCTTTTCCTACCAGTGCCTTTCCCTGCCAGGCCTTGAGCTTCTTAATGGAAGAACTGATGTGGTCGGGATTCATCTCCCCAGCCTGGCGCAGAACCTGATGTCCAGCATGTGCTCCGCTGCCTGCCATCTCCTTGTCAGGCAGAGGCCGTGGATACCTCGATCAGGAGAAAAGATCACTGGGTTCTGCATGTGGAAGGTGAGAGACCCTTGGACTACAGGGGTCCTCCTTCTGCCCTCAGTTTCTAAACACTTCTCAAGTCTTAGCTCAGCCTCAGGTAACCTTTCTCTATTGGAAAATATATTAGGAGCTATCTATTAAAAGTGGATAAATAAAGATACACAAGGAAGATTTTCCCTAGTAGACAGAAAAACACAACATAAAAACTGAAGTTAGTCTCATATAATTTCAGTAGGCTAATAGATAAGTAGACCAATGGAGCAGAACAGGATTCATGTCACACGCCATCTCCACTACTATGATTGTAAGATAAATGTAACATTTCAGATAAGGTAAGAAGGAGAGACTAGTCTATTATGGATACATTCGGAAAAAAATTATTTCCTCTCTGATGTCTTAAATAAAATCCAGGTGAATTAAAATTCAAAACCTAAAAATATGTTGTACTATAAAGAAGTATAGGAGAATAGTTTATAATTTTGACATCAAACTTAAAAAACCATATGGATTAAGATAGGCATATATATTTGACAAAATAGCACAGTTACCTGTAGTGAGGGTAATGCAAAGAACATGTGATCGTATGTTACTTAGGATAGGGAAAACACTAAACAGAAAAATGTTTAAAGAAAACATCTATGTATTATTTATCTATATCTGCCTTTTTAAAAAATAGGACAGTGTAATGACCTCGCCATTCTGCTAATATTAGTTGAGCTCTCTTTGATGTTGACAGCTTCTGAACAATTTCAGCAGGTCTTTCTCTCTTTACTATTTCCTTCTTTTTCCTTCTCTTCCCTTCTGATTTTTGTGTTGTCACCTCTTTCCTTCCTGTCTATGTCTTGAAAACTTGGGCACAATTTTTAAGCACAACGTAACTCTAACTATCAGTATCAGTCCAATTTTTTTTAGTAGCTAGTCTTTTTCCTCTTTGTAATGTGTGTCTAGAATGTCTCCTTCCTCCATCACTTTTCCCTCTTAAAAAAAAAAAAGAGTAGAGGGACTGACTTTAAAAATGGCTTTTAAATACCCAGGATTTATTTTAGGTGAAATATAATATTGACTAAATAACCCATCCTCAGTCTCTCTCTCAGATTCGTTGCCACAGTTACTAAAGTTCAGTGGCATGTTAAAAAAATGCCTTAGAATCTATTTTTTTTTAGTTCATGTTTGCAACTTGAAATTATTTTCACCCCAGTTCAGGACAAGAGAAAGTCAGGACTTAAGGAGTCCTAGAATTTATCTAGTCAAATCTCCCATGCCAAATAAATTTTCTTGACAAAATCCCCTTTGATCCACCAATGTGTTTATTATCACAGCTGCCCTAGTTTGTGTAAATGAGGCATAGATTAGGGAAGAGGCAAAGAAACAGTGTGACAGGGAGCTGTGACAGTCCACCTACCCTAGAATCCTTCTAAGTTTTTTTTTTAAATAACACTCTATCACAAAGAAAAAGTCAGATGTAGATTGCTTTATAGAAGACTTTACTATCTGGGTGGAACTTCAGCTCTACCCTACACATTATGTAATAAACTTACATGGCAACATTAGAACATTTATGAGAATGAATTATTCCTAAATTACCAACTCACATTATCATATAAATGATCATTTTTGCTTTCTCTCCCAATGGCGCTATAATCTCTAATAAAGCAGTTTATAAATGTTTTTAAGTGAGACTACATTGCCCCACAAAACTAACACTATATTGCTGTAATAATAACAGAGCAAAATTAGGCAGATTTTTCCAATGCCCAATTCTCTATATCAAATACAAATCAGCCTCCCCTATATCTGTAGGGAAAAAAAATCAGATTGAACTCTGCACATTCTGTAGTATGAAGGACCCCTGTATTGATATATTGAAAGAGTCAGATCAAATGTTGGAATCTGTTCCCAGCCTCGAGTTTCTCCTCCTCCTAACCCTAGACATTTTTTCCTACAAGAATTCGGGTCTGTAGAAGAGAAAATAAGTGGAAAATAATGATCCTACCTTTGATGCGTGGTGGCCATGATATGGGTAACAAAAAAGAAGTTCTTTAGTCTACTGAAAGGGATGGTTAATGTAATGGTTTAGAATTAAATGAGGCGGATTGACTCTGTGGAAAAAAAAAAAGATGACACTGAGAGGGCGGAAAACAGACCTTCATAAATTTCATCACGTTTCACGTGGGGCAGAAGCGCCATGGAAATTAGTGCTTTTTTTACAAGTCCATTATTATGATGTTGCCTTCAACAAGCTCTGCCAAAGACTGAAAACCAGAAGCACTTTTGGAGTTGATGGTTGCTTGAAAATATAATCTACTTTCTGCTCATTGAAATCTAAGCGAAGGAAAGACGATCCTGTCCAGAGAGTTTTAATTTGTCCTGAAAGCCTTAATCAGATGATGAGTTTTCCTCTGTGGATCCCTCTCTTCATCCGTCAAGAAGAGCTCAGCTGCTAAAGCTGAAAATGTCAGTGGATAAAGACTCCTTACCAGGAAACAGAGCACTGTAGATAGGTGCATGTAAATACAATGTGTAAACAAGGGCTCTGCCTCAGATGGTTCTGTTTGCTTTCCGAAGGGAATGGGAGGAGGTTACTGTAAAATCTGCCAGTGAAAAACAGCAAGTGTGATATGTAACTCACCCTTTTATCAGGAGAGTGAGTTGAATGGGTGCTGCTTTCTTGAAATTCATATAACAGAAATCTAACTGGTCCAAAATCAAGAAAGAGGGATAATTTTTCACACAAATGCTGGTTCTTAGAGAAGGAGGGAGGGAGGGTATGTGGCAGGCTGGGCAATTTCTCTCTTGCAACAGCAGAACAACTATTGCCTGCAGCAAATTGTCCTGCATTGTCTCTCCGTGGGTGCCACCAATTTATCTTAGTCTATAAGCGTGAGTCCTCTGATCGTTCAAAGCTAGACCAGTCTCTCATTATTGTTCAGAGATTTCTATGGTGAACAGTGGGCTGCTCTGGAGCCACCAGAGCTACTGCTGGTGGGGATGGAAAACCGGTGCCCTGACACCACGTTCTTTCTATCACCTTCTTAAAAGGGAGGTCAGCATGCTTTTGACCAGGGTGGTCCCTTGACTAACTGCCTTTTGTCTTCTGTACATCTCCTGTGTCCTCTTGGAGAAGTTGACATCACAAAACATGTCAGAAATGACCATTTTTGTTTAAATGAGTGATTTCAACATAGGTTTTCCTTAGGTAGGGGAGATAGTTATTCAGGAACCTATTAAATCCCAGTTTTATCCTTCTCCTGGCTACCGTTACCATTTTCAGTCCATAAGAGCAGACAATTGCAATGGTGTAGAGTGCCGTGGAATCAAAGAAAGGAGTTCCACTAACTCTGCCCAATTCCTTTTTTCCTATTTTAAGTGTTTCAGAGGTTTTTTTGAGTGTTTTTACATACATTATCTTATTTGTTCCTCAATCAGAGCTCTGTGAAAAGTACTGTGGTTAGTATTGTCATTCTTACGAATAAATCTTAACCTCAGAAATGTTAACTTATCTTCTAGTATTACACAGGTAGGAAGTTTTTGCTTTGGGAAGCAAACTTATTTTCTGCTTCCAATTTCTATGCTGTTGGGGTCAATCACATTAAAATAACCTGATAAAGTTAAATCATTATTGTTTCAATGTTTGGTAACTTAGTCATATTGGAACAGTTTAAATTTCTGACCTGATTATTCTAATTACAGGATATAATTTCCAACTAACTAAATTAAATAATGTTTCTGATACATTCTCAGCCAAGAAGAGATTGAAACTTGCCATTATGTTTTCTTTTTATATTTGTGTAACTTAATTCTGATTTAGATAAGAGAAGACAAAATTCAGTCAGTGACTAGTGCAACTTAATATAATCGCTGAAGTTACTTTGTGAAATGCAAATAGATGGATCATATCTTAAATAGCCAATTATTTTATTATGTGTAATAGCAATTTTTGCAGTTTTTTATTTCTGAAAAATGCATTTTAATATGTGGCACTAACTCTAAGGTAACTATCCATATCAAGTAAACAATGTATAGTGTAAGGCTGTTTACCTAAAGTCTGAAACAATACAATGTACTGAACTCAAAACACAGTATTTTTTTCCCTTGATTGTCAAATGAACAGCTAGAAATTATACCATTTTGAATTTTTACTTTGTGCAGAATGTTTATATATACCATTTCTTTCCATCTCTAATGGTATCGCGGAAGAGCTCAGTCTCAGAAAACAAACTTGCTCATGACCACACAACTATTTTAGTGGTAAAAAAGATATGATCCTGTTCTTTTTTTCTGAATCATACTGTTTCACAAGTAAAATCACTGAATTTACATATAAATAAAGCCACTGAGTTTCCTAAGTTTAGAAGACCTGAGGGAAACCCAGACAATGGATATAGAGAAAAGATCATTTTCCTGAGGAAAATTTAGTGTCAATTAACTTGTAAAGAAAAATTAGTGACCGATGAAGGAAATGATCACACAAAGTGACCCACTGAATACTTTCCACTCACATTATCTTGTAATTATATAAACATAACTAACAGCAATAAATTGAAGTATTTGCTGTGCTGATTGTTTAATTTCATATGAGCTTGAGGTAATGTAGAAAGGTGGCATGACTTGAGAATGGAACCTCTAAATTTGAGACAAACTTTTAATATTAAAAATACATTTTTGGAAAATTCAGGGATGGAAAAGGTAATGTACTTGGATAAAATAATGATAAGTGCAAAGACTATAATTTCAGTGCTCCAAATAGGAAGTATACAGACATAGATATGGATAGAGATAGAGATATCCTTTTTTTTCCCCCAGTTAATTTCCCAATGAAACCCAGTTTTGGTGAGATCCTCTTTGTTGAACACCATAAGCACATTTGGTTTATGTACTGTTTCCAAAAAATGAGGTTAGTTTCCAAAAAATGAGCCAATCTCTTGGCTCACAAATGCTTTTGCATCTTTTTATTTACTGTTTACACTTCTCCTCCCAGTACTTCTGTAGAATGGGAATCATAGCAAGCTATTGTCTCTTCTGATTACCACTAGATGGTCTTTTCATTGTCTTGCATTGGTGCTTCTCTATGTTTGGAAGTTGATTAGTCACAGCTCATAATAGCTAGCATATACTGATGTCTCACTTATGATGGTTTGACTTAACAATTTTTAACTGTATGATAGTAGAAAGTAATATTCAGTAAAAAAAAAAAAACCAACACTTCAAATTTTGAATTTTGGTTTTTCCCCAGGACAGCAATGTATAGTGCCAGGCTTGTCTGGTCATGGATTGTAGTGACCCAGTTAGCTAGACCAACACAAATAAACAGCCAATACTCTAGATGGGGTCACCAAGCTATAACATTTGGTAGGATAGATCTATTAACTGAGCTTTTGGCTTACTACATTTTCAGCTTATGTGATGGGCTTAGGTAGATGTAACCATCATAACTGAGGACTGTCTATGCACAGTATTTTAAATTTGGTATGTCAGTTTTGCTTTGCTTGGGAGGATTGCCATGAAAACTTAGTAACTTTAGTTCATTTTACCCATGGTGTTATGACTAAATCCACCACCTTAGGGTCCTATTTATCCTACTCCTCTACTTACAGGTATCCTTCCTCCTATCTAAAACTAGCATCTTTTCTCCTCATTCCTATTACTACATATTTTTATGTATTTTAGTGTTTCTGTAGCATTTACCACCACTGAATTTATTATCTTGCTTTGTTTTTATATTCATTATTGTTCCTCTCAACTACAATGGAGGAATTATGGAGATATAGATCAGGAAAATCTTTGTCACACTGTATCGTGTAGTAATTGAACAAATGAGTGTGTGACTGAGGGACATGGCTGTGAATGAGGGAATGAATGCGTGAATGAGGTGATGGCTGTGCTTTGAATCATGAGGCCTTTCTTTTCCAATCAAAGCTGATTGGACAGTGGTTGGGTACATGACTCAAGGGCAATCTGTCTTTAAGCTTCACATGGATGTTTTCCTTGGACCTTTGAGAGAGTCACAGAGAGAATTGGTGTCCCGTGGAGCTATGCAGAAAAGCAACCCAGAGGTACAATCTGAGTGCAGTGGGGGAAAGGACAAGTTGAACATGAAGAAGAAATACTCAGAAGTAGAAAGAGCATTGCTACATAAAGCCATAGCTATGTATCACCATGGCACAGGATACATCATAAAGTCATTCCATCTAGCTGAAAAGAAAAAACAGTGTTGGGGAAGGAGTTGGCAAAGGAAAGAAAGGGAAGGTCATCCTAAAGAGTTTGTTTGCTTGTTTATTTTATGCTTGGGGCAATAGGGAGTTGTGAAAGGATTTTAAAACAGAAATAACAAGGACAGAGATTCACCATGTGAAAGTCCTTAAGGTTCTGGAGCAGGAAGGGGAGAAGGAATGTGTGAAGAGCCAAGTTCAGCTCAGAGGGTGGGTGAGAAGCCAGCAGCCTTGCTAACAGGGTACTCAGTGAGCACAAGTATTCATCTTAGGTTCTTCAGATGCTACTTCTATCCTTGAGAAAATCGATGATTTTCTGGGTTTTTCTTTTTTGCTACTCTATTAAGGACCAGTCATACATTCATTGTCATAAAAATTTACTGAGCACTTGCTACATCTTGCTATGTAGTGTGCTGTGGAAATATGATGCGACATGGAAGGAGACATAAAAACAACTGATTGCAAAATCTTATAGTAGGTGCCAAGGTGAAATCTAATAGCTAACTCTAATCATAATATGCACATAAGAGAGAGTCATAAACTCTGTTTTATGGAAGAGTTGAGAGATACTTAAGGAGTTTTATAGAGATGTCTAAGCTGAGTTTTATGGAAAAGTATAGTTTTCGGGAAAAAAGGCATAGGATAGCCTTTGGAAAGGAAGGAATGATCAGTCAAGGCTTGGTGATGTAAAATAACCTTGACCATCTTTTAAAGTTACTTGGTTTCACTGAAAAGAGAAACCAGAATGTTGTGGAGGGAGTTTGGAAAGGAAGGAAAGAGAAGGAGCTTGTTCTTCATCTTGAGGACAATGGGAAGTCACTGGAGGATTTTAAGAAAAGGCAGGAAGAAGACCGGTGTTCAGAGATGACATTGTAAATTGATATGTATTGTTAAAGCACTTGAAAGCAAATATTGCAACATACATAGCAATTTTGAGGAGGCAGAAATTAAATAGTATTGGCTAAAACAAGTTTAAGTACTAAATTAAGTACCCTTCCAGGAAGCACATTATGCCTACCTGTCAGTCTGCCTATCCATAGCTCTATCTCACTGTGGCAATGGGAAAATACAGTGAAGACAATGCAGAGTACAGGAACACATGTGAAAGAAGTAAGTGGATTTGTACCCACCCTCACAGCGGAGGCGTATCTGATACATTCGCCTCCAGGTGCAGCCATGAAAGAAAGTAGGGCATGGATCAGAGGACCTGGGCTTGAGATCCTGTCCCCTTACACGTTAGCCATGTGAGTTTGAAACAAGCAGTTGCTTTCTCTGAGTCTTGGTTTTGCATCTTTAAAATAGGTTAACCAGTCATGGTGGCACTCACTTATAATCCCATCAGTATGGGAGGCTGAGTCAGGAAGGTGACAAATTCCAGCCCAACCTGGGCAACTTAATGGATTAATGTGATCTTGTCTCAAAATAAGAAATGAAAAAAGTACCAGGAATGTAGCTCAGTGTGAAAGCTCTAGGTTTAAACCTGAACACTGGAAAAAAAAAAAGAAAAAAGAAAAAAGGGAGTAAATGATTCCTGCCTCAAATATTTTATAGGTTAGAATGTACTGAAAAAAATCATCTTAAGAACAACTGTGCTTAATGTATGGATTCTTCAAAATCATAGTGTTCCTGAGGAATATCAATAGCAAAAAGTCATAAAGTACTATATTATTAGATATCTTTTCTCTGAAATGTTCTAACTACAATCATACACCTTCAGCATCATTTTAGACTTTCTCCTATTAGATCTGTTTTGCACTCTAAATTGTTGTACTAGCTTAAGAATTTATTTTTTGAATTTAAAATTCAACTCAGGTGAAAATTTGTTCATTTCATGTGTTCATGTCACTGTCTTAATTAGGTTATAAAATAATTCCCCTAAAGAAAAGGGAGCTCCACAGAGTTTATCTTATTTACAAATATTCCTTTAGCATTCACTTACCAAATACATATGTAAGGTATCAGAGGCTGCCTCTGAAGACATGTTGTCAGTATTAAAATTAGGGTCTCTCCTGGTGGTTATTTCAAACGGCATAGATGAGTAAATTTAGACCTGATTATGGTGAGGAGAAATGTTGGCAAAAAGAGGCTCATAAAGAATTTTCTTTTACTCTTTGGTCTTTGAATCCCAAGATGGGAAATTCTAATTAGACCAAGATTACTCAGGTTCTGGTCCAGTAGATGGCTCTCTTTTTACCTTTAGGGCGGGGTGCTGTCCAATGTACTGAACTGAGGAATTCACCCTTCAGGATGATTGAAGTAATGACACTGTGACAGGTAACTATGTGAAAGAGCACTAGAGGACTTGAAGTCATTTCTTTTCCTTAGGTATACTGCATGTGTCCAATGAGTCTTTCTTATCTTCATAATTCAGTTGCAATGTCATTTGAAATCTTTCAGGCTGATGTGTTTTCTTTCTTTCCTATCCCTCATCCATATTGCAAATTTATGGTAAAGCTGTTTTTTTTTTTTGTTTGTTTGTTTGTTACTATTTTTTATTTCTGTGGTACTGGGGACTGAACTAAGGACATTCACAATTGCTGATATCTCCAAATCCTGTTTTGAGGGTTTTTATTTTGATTTAGGATCTCACTAAGTCACCAAGTCATGTAGGCTGGGCTTGAAATTGTGATCCTCCTATCTCAGCCTTCCAGGGTCCTAGGATTACAGTGATGTGTCACTGTTTCTATCTGGTAAAGCTGTTGTATACCCAAATTGTCTGACTACAGGAAATGTTACACATTTCACTGAATAGCACACTATGTCAATTCCTCTTATAATGTAACTATTTAACAGTAAGCCCACGGAAAGCCCAAGTTTGCCTTATTTTGTAAACACAGTTCATATCTCACTCCAATTGACATTATTTTATATAAATTATTAGGTACTACATATGGTCTAGATGATATTAACTATAAGATGAGCTAAAGAAAATTTGATCTGGTAGTAAAGCCTATGCTTAGGCATAACCATGTGGGGCAACTAAAATTGTAGAAAACATAAAGCAATCAGAATGAATTAGATTTTGAGTTTAAAGGTTACGTGCAACTTCAGTGTTTTGAGAGTTTGTGATTAAAATGTGGGAGAAAGTAGAGGCAGCTCTGACATTGTGGAAACAAATTGTTTATTTAAAAAAATGGCTAGCCTTGCTCTTTTGGGAAAACCATTTTAAGTCTGAATTTCAGTTTCCCAATCTGCAAAGTGATGAAAATATAATATGCATTTCACAGCCTTGTTGAATGGGTACACCCTATGAGACATTTTGGATAAACATTTGTGTAAATTATAAAGTAAGATCGCACACTATTTTTTTTTGTCAAAACTCCTTTTCTGCTTAACAGACTCATTGATTCTATTAGTTATTCTCCTTTCTTTGTAAAAAATGAAATGGCTGCATTTCATGTTTCCTTTGACAGTTATTTCTTTGTGAAACTTGTACTGTTTTAGCTGCTACCTTTTACTCCCTTTTCATTTGCTCGTTGCTCTAGAATCGAGTGTTCGGTTTTTCTTTCTTTCCATAATAGCTACCGACAACTATGTAAAAAAGAACTAGGAAAGAAAAGCCTTTGTTACAATGAGTTATTAACAAAGGAAACTTTAATTTTAACAAGAACAAAAAGGCATCATCATTACCATTGGTCACTGTCCAGAAAGAGGTTGGAAATATTTTAATTATAATGAACTTCTATTGCGGTAGTGTTCATTTTAATAAGATGACTTTCCAGTTTTATCTTTTCTGATATATTTTCATATTTTGTTCACTTTATGACTTTTAGGCTAAAGAAAAAATGCTTAACTGCTGTTTTTCTTATCACAGGCATTGTGAATGATTTTAAAATAATGCATAAAAATATAGTTCTATAAAGTTTATAATTCATCATTCTAACCAAATTATGAATACATGAAAGATAGAAAACCTTAAGAAAGTAATTTAAAAATGAAATTTAAAAAATGGGTGAGAGAATTTCAAAATAGTTATGACTTCTGAGGAATTGCAGATATATTGGGAAGCAGTGACAGAAGCCACTTCCTTCAAAGGAGGACAAGAAAGATCATCTATAAGGGACACAATGCGAACTGGCTTAGATGTGATAACTGAAAATCGAAAACAGATGTGGCTACATCCCAGGTATTTTGCTTAGTGCCGAGCAATGTTTTATAATGAATACTATAGAAATTTTGATTCATGATTTTTTCTTTTATTTTCAGCCCCTCTGTGGTACGATGGGGAAAGAAAGTATGCCATGAAAAGACAGCAGAGGAAGGAAGTGTAGACACAGAGGTCGTTCCAGGAAGCAGTCCCATGTGGCTTCTTAAATCTTGTGAGTTTTGGGATAGGAGTTCTGATGTTTTTAACTTTCAGAAAGCCAAAGACAACTAAATCTATGCCCTTAAATATTTACACTGGTACAATTTTTAGTTTATGAAGTATTTTTGTATAAAATATCTCCTTAAATTAATGAGTACCTAATGGGTTCAATGCATCACATGGTGAAGAAAACAAGTTTTCCTAATCTGAGGATGTTTATATTAGCAGGAAGTCTGGGGCTTGTAAACAACTGATTACAGTACTACAGAGGCTCATGCAGGGAGTCAGCAGAGGATATAAAAGAAATTTATAGCAGGGAATTGTAGGTGGGCTCTATCCTCTTGTCTTGTGTACTTTCTTTTTCTGAACATACAATCTCAATATTACTAACAGACACTTCTTGCCCTTCCCCCGAGATGAGGTCACGTGAACGAAAGTGGCAAACAATATGCTATCCTTCTAACCATTACAAGTAACCACTGTAACCAATATGTACCAATCAGAGCCAGTGGGGTCAGTGGGAGTCCCTTTGGTGATAAATATTTGGATGTTTGAAGAGATAACTTCTTTATCCTTCTGAGAGCAAAGTTCATCTAAGTCTTAAGTGGCCGGTGGTTAACTATTCCTGGCACATGGAGAGAAAATTCTGCCTCTAGCCACTGTAAAAGAAAGAAACAAGAAATGAAGAAAGAAATAGTGGTATTGTTGGTTAAACCCAAGGCCTCTTACTAAGATACATCCCCAGCTCTTTTGAAAACATTTTAAATTTTGAGACAGGGTCTTTTGAGTTGCTAAGTTGCTGTGGTTGGGCTTAAACTTGTGATTCTTTTGGCTCAGCCTCCCGGAGAGTGGAGATTACTGTTGTTCCTCATCATACCTGACCTGAAGAAAACATTTTTGAGCTATTAGACTTAGCTGTGCCTAAAGCCAGTCAACTCTTGAAAGCTTTACACATTTCTATGCTGATGTTTTATATTTTTCTGATTATACTTCAATTGTTTCTATCATTTATATCTAGAAGAGTTCTGAATAATACAGAAGTTCAATTCTTTTGAATCAAGGTACTAATTTTAAATACTATATATCATTTTAAAGAACTAGCTGTACATTCCAGTTAAGATGAACACATTTGTTAGTTCAATGGTTTTTTCCTTGCATTCTTTGAAACCCTGGGGAGGCACTGGTTTCCTGTTCTGTTTACTATTCCTTTTCAGAACTGTGCAGTACTGTGACTATTAAGCTGTTTGAAAATCCCCATGGTCATAGCATGAAACTCATCAGAAGGTTTTATACTCTTTCAAAGAGTGCTGCCTTTCTCTGGCAGTATGGGTATTCAAGATACTGCTGGTATTTATAGGGGTATATTCTGGAAGCATCCATATTTTGTCTGTGATTTTAAATAGATAAATGGGGACGTGGTATGGAAGAAGTGCAACAGAAGTAGACTTTCAAGCTAGTGTAGTTACACGTACGGTGGTGCAGTGACTGGTCCTGTTTCAACAATTATTCAGCAGTCTTTAAAGTATGAGGCATTTGTGAACTTGCTTTGACCTAGATAAAGAGGAGAAAAGAACAGTGTTCTTTCTTTTTGCCTTTGAGTATATATCTTCTTATTCTTTGTGTACAGTTTTATGTTATATCATGGACTCTTTATATTCAGAGCAGCATCATGTGGAAATTGGGTTTTCTAGATAACTGAAAACAATTCCTTTAAGTACCAAACTTGATGCATAACACTGAACTATTTGCATGGAATCTTATGCATTTCCATGTTTTCTTAAGCAAAGCATAGTAATATAGCTATTGAAGTCAATTCTGTGATGTGGATCCCACATTAGGCATTTACACTCAACATTTCATAGTCTTTCTCCTGTGAGGAAAAGACACAATCACGTTTAAGAGAGTAGCAAACTGATAATCAGAATGACTTTGTAGCATAGTTATGATCACAAAAAGCAAAGAATAGGAGCTGGAATTTGCACTTAAATCTGCCTGCTTTCACAGCTCTTGCTCTTAACACAATGTCATCATTAACAATATAAACTGTGTGCTTTGCAAAGATTAAATAATACTCTCACTAGCTGCAAATAACCCAAACTATTTGTCACAGTACAAATGCCTCCACATGGTTCTCCTTTTTAGTTATATCTGTCTTTTATAACTTTTCCTATATTTCTCTCTTATTATTAGAATATTAGCCATAACTCTTTCCTACTTTAAGTTAGCTGTAGCACAATGTGTCCCCTATTTCAACTGGTTGCTTCTTATCTACTTTGAGGCTAAATATGTTTGCTAGGATAATGATCTGTGGTCTTCTGAGTAGCTATAGGGAGGCAGTATTGATGGTAATGCTGACACAGTGATCATTTAGTGAATACTGTGCCTTATAAGAGATATTAGATGTGCTCTGCTTAATCCTCACTTGTATACATTTCTACTGTTTACTTAGGAATTTTTCCTCTTGTTTTGTAGGTCTCAGGTGAATTTCATAGAAGTGTTATTACTTGATAAATACTAACATTTTAAGTGAGCTGCTTAGATAAGCACACACTGGCTCACCCCCCACCCCACACCACCCCTCTAGACACACCCGGTGACTAATTGCTTACACAGGCCTTTCTGCTTCTGGTCAAATGCAAAGAAAAAGATGAAAATGAGAAAACCTAGGATTGTTATGTGCCAACAACATCCTTGATAAAGTCATGGTGGTTTGGAAATAATTTAACTACTTCAATTAAGTGCCAGAAGGTTTGAAAGCATCTTATAAATTCATGCCATTGCTCATTATTATGCATCCTTAGTACTTAAGGCTACAAAAGATAAGAAGTTTATCTTTAAATGAATTCTTTGCAATTGTACCAACAGCAGTGTGTTTCACTGTAATAGCCCCTCAGAGCCATGAAGTGGTTAATCTGTAGACTATGAGTACACATTTTAAAACTTGGAACAGCCCAATAACTTCAGCAAAGTTTACTGTGAATGTATTCTCTTAGTGAAATGAAGTTTGCTGAAATGTATCCACTTGAGCAACATTCATATGGATTTTTATGCATTTACCTAAATGTGAAGAGGTAGATTTTGACTTACTTGATTTTTTATGGTCGGTGAGACGTATTTCTATTTTTTTTTAAATTAGTACATGTTTGCAATGCATGATGAATGCATTCATCTGGAAAGCTGGTATATGTACATATTGCATCTTAATCCTTTTTACTTCTTCCTATTTCTTCCCCCTCATTTCCCTCCATGCCTAGATTCCCTTGCCATTTGTAAAAGATCTACTTTCCTGTTTAAAATAACCAGGGGGCTGGAATGCGATATAGTGCATGCTTAGTACGTGTGTGGCTTTCAGTTCAATTCCTAGCACCAGAAAAAATAAGAAAGAAAAAAGAAAGAATGAAGAGAATCAAGAAGCCAAACCATGCCTTTCTGTGAGCCAGCTGGTGCATGGGCTGGGAGCAAGAAGAGCAACTCTGCCCTCCACCCCCAGCAATGGTCTGATTCAGAGGAAGTTAGGCTAAGATGATAGCAACTGAAGTAAAAAAATAACTTAATGCTTGTATTGGTTGATTGACTTTGCAGGCCTAAAGCTGATAGTTTGAGCATGTACTTGGAGGAAAACAATATGCATTATAGCAACTGTGGGGGATTTCCTTCTCTCTTGTTTTTTTCAAATTCAATATTTTGTTCCACTTTATTGTTTTGTTTTATTCCTGTGTCTGGTAACCTGAGCAACTATTTTGAAGATAAAAATATGCAATATAACAATCATTGTTAAATTTCTATTATCTTATTTTGAAAACTTATATAGCTATTGTTGTTTGTCATTATTGTTGCTATTGTTTTTGCTTTAGTTGTTTTTTGATTTGTTTGATTCTTGATTTTTCTGTTTTTCCTTTTTTCCCCTCTAAAATAAAGAAAAGAAAGAATGTAAGTACAGAAAAAGGAAAGAAGAAAATTTTGCTTAGTATTTTTTTTTCTCTCCTACTTTGACTTCACAGCATCAAATAGAGAGAGTAGTTTTTGGATGGAGATAAAATGTACTAGTTAGGTGGACTGGCTGTTTTGACTTGGTTTTAGGAAAAGTTTTGTAGTGACTTGTGTGTCATGTTCCATACGAGTTTTCTCTGAGATAAAATCTCTAAGTAGTGGTGCAAAGAACTGTGTGCATGTATGTGTATTTGTGTGATGACAGTAGACCCTATGTATTTAAGTGCTGAGATCACTGAACTTTACTGATGTAATTCAAATTTGTATTTGAACTTATGTAAAACAGAATTAATGTTTCCACAAACTGCATATCTTTATTGGTGTATATTGGTCATAGACAATAGTGAAGTTCATTTTGGAAAATTAGTACATGCATATCTCAACAATTTTCAGTCCCATTATCCCTCCTCTCTTTACTTCCTCTTCTTCTTTATCCTCTTCCCTATTTCTAAAAGTGTAACTTCCTGTTTCCTCCCTTTTTTCTATTGTGTGAGTTGTATATTTTAAGCATGATTTTCTCCCATCTTCTGAGAAACAAAAAAATTTGTACTAAGGCTGAACCTTGTAGGCTAATATAAAGTCTCACAAATTAATCCTAAGTATTTTTTTGAGAGACTTCATATATTTCCATGAATCTAAGGGAAAGAAAGACCTTAAGGGCATCTAGACAAACCCTCTGCAGGTGTTTCGATTTATTCTCATGATGGTCCCTTTTCCAGTAAGAATCCACCTTAAATTAATGAGGTAAATCATTTCACTTAGTTTAATTTGTCCATTTTCAATATTCTTGGGGCTTTGAATACTTTTTAGTTTCTTATATTTATGTCCTATTCTATCCGATTTATCTTTCTTTTTAGAATTCTAGATCTTATTAATAATCATAATCAACTGTGTTACTATTGTAAACTTTCTGAAAGATCCAGGTACTCTGCTCACCCTGTGATTTATACTGTGATGGTAGATTTGTTAGAGTCCTGATTTTAAACAGGATAATACCTGAGGAAAAAATAGAGGGATGATGAAAGTTTGGAGATACAAATACTTTGATAGAATATTTGGAAATGGTGTTACCAATGGTAGCTGTTTGATCCTGACCATGTCTGCTGCACTAATTAAATTGACTACAGCTGCTGGAAAGAGCTCCATCTTAGGAAAATGAACTGATGTGATACAACACTGTTTTGTGCATCTTCATGTCTAGAGGTGGATATTCATTCTTTGGCAGAAGAATGTGTTTGCAGCTGCTTTGATGGCCTCCATCCATGCTTTAATTGATTTTCCTTGGAAAGTTCTCACATTTTCTCCCAAATAATTCTATCATGCATCAGTTTTCACCTTAGACAAAGTAAACTCACTTTGAGATAGGAGAACTCCCAACCTACAAACTTAGAAGTAGATTCTGGAGCAAGATGTGTGGTGCATCATAATAGCCAATGTAACTGCGGGTTCACTATAACTTTACATCTTTTCTTATGGACTAGTACATATTTATTGGTAATAGTTTAAATAATCAGGAGAGTAGAAAGTGCACTATGGTTTCTTCTACCCCAGCCGTGATGTAAATACTATAAGATTGTGGCAGTGATTATTCTAGATCTGTTCTAAACCCACACAACTGCATAATAAATTTTATTCGTCAGAAGTGAACTTTGCTACACATATACTTTGAATTTTGGTTTTTACACTAAAATATTTCTATGATATCCTTCTGAATAAGTTTAATTTCAAGCATTTTGATATTTTCATTTCTAAGTATTCTAGAATATAGATGCATTATAAGTTATTTTTCAAAAATCATTTTTGTTGCCTCCAAATTTTCAATGTTACAAATAAGTTTGTGGTAGGGAAAATTGTCCATAATATCTTTGTACACTTGTGAAAGTACTTTAGAGGAATAAGTGGCTAGAAATTGAATTGCAGAGGTAATAATTTTGGTCCTTAAGATTTTTGATAGATTCTTCTGAATTGCTCTTTGAAATGTTTTTATTGATTTGCAATCCATCAAGTTTAGGAGACTTGAGCAGGCTTATTAAAGTGAGCTCTAATTTTCTTGCATGAAAAGTAGAAATAAATTACACTTCTTCTGAGGGTTAGCATGAGGATTAGATGAAGTAGAACATGTCAAGTTCCTTGTACTGTGCCAGGACAAAAGTAGACATTTGTTAAATCTTAGTCCTTTTACTTCTCCAACTGTTCTTCTTTACACAAATCAACAATATGTAGTTATAAGTTGGTTCTGATTTTTCCAGATGGATTAAGGGTACTATTCTTAGTCTTCTGATACTCAGATCTTCTTCACTATTGAGTTTCTTGTTAGTTTGAGTAACTATTGTCTTGCATTTGTCACTGCCGTATGATATATGTTGAAAGTCATAATCAGACTCTTAGTATTTCAAAATACTAGGACTACTTTGCAAAAGTCTATGCAGACCTCTGCTTGGGACTTTCTATTTCCATGTTTTTAGAATGTTGATACATGGAATTTTATTGAGGATGATTCAACACCAAAGTGTCTACATCTACATTATAGATTACAAAAGATCTTGAAAGAGGTTCTAAAATATTTGTAGTTCCTCAATTTCAGTGTTCTTCACCACCTTACCCATGCTATCTACTCCATTATTGGAGGATGCTGGCACACCTTTTTTCCTTTCCAGAATGCCCATACTTATAGTGACATCATCTTTACCTCATAAAATTGTTATGCAGCTTTATTTGTCATTCACAGCTTTTGTTGATTGTAATCTCAGAACTGGGATGAGTCTTGTCTGGGAAGTAAGATATGCAAGTCAATTCAGCAAAGAAAAAATGTCTTTCACTTCACATTTTTGATACACATGCATTTGAGTCCAAGTCCACAAATTATCTTAGTGCAACATCCAGGCCTGGACCCTGGTCATTTTCAAGGCTGGATGAGCTTTTTCTATCCACCTGAGTGGTGCCCCATAGGACACTTCATGAATGCTCCCTTTCCAAGCACATACAGCAGGGAGTAGTCAGCTTGGACATCTCCAAATATGAAATCTATTTGATTTCATTTGCTATATGGTTTTGTCATGCTTACTCTGTGCAGACTCTGTTCTGGGTACTTTACAAATATTCATTCATTTAATTTTTAGTGGCAGCTTTGTTTTCTGGTTCCATTGCTTATAGGTGAAACTGGAGTCCCATCTCCAGATACTTAAAGATAACCACTGTGCTTCCCAGTCCTACTTGGTCTCCAATTATAGAATCTTAGTTCACAGTTATGCCACATACTGCATGCAGGGTTGTAAATTATTTCATCGGCTGGTCAGTCTCCTCTGAATGTCCTTTGATTTGTTAATGTCTATTTCAGAGATTCTGGCCCCAGTATGTGTTTGCTTGGCATACTGTCTCTTTTATTATTTTGTTTTTAAATGAAAATAGAGAAAGGGAAATGAATTTGAATGCCTTTTTGCAGGGCAAGCCCTCTCCAGCCCCAAGGTTCCATCTGTGCTTCACTCAAATTTCTAATCTCTAAAGTGTTTGAGTTTGAAATCCCTGTGAAATGTCACATTCGGAAGTGAACCTAGATGCAATATGGCAAGCTACAGCCCAGGCAAAGGGCCCTTTATGCTATAGTGCTGTCAATATTGCAAATTCAGACTTGTCTGTTATAGCACATTTCCTTGCCATGCATTTAAACCTATAAGTTGTTTCTCTACATAGCAGATTTAATAACTTTTAGCTACAGAATAAGAAGTCCATTAGCACCAAAGCATCACTGAAGAATGTATAGTTCATAAAGAGTTTAGAACTAGAAAAAAAGAGAGTTTGTAGAGCTCAGCACTTCCTTCTAGGTCTCTTTTCTTAGCTTTAATAGATAATAGTTCTTGTCTCCCTTCCTGCCCTGTCTTTCATTGCTAGCACTTAGTTTTATGGATTCCTGCTTCTCTTCCTGGAGTCCTCTCTTTGGGAACTCTCAATCTTTCTCCCTTTATTATGCAAAACAATTTAATAGTGACTCCGAAGTGCCAAAATAACTGATACACTCAGCATCTTTTTAGTCAACAGACCCTCCGCTTATTAGGTACTTTCCATAGAAGGCAACAAATTGTTGCAATAGGCAAAATACAATCACTTGTTTCAGAGTTGGGCCAAAATTCTGAACCAACTTTCTTTTTTTCACAGATAAAGAAATTCAGGTGCAGAGAAGTTACATTAATTAACACAGGTAACACAGGTGATTTATAGAGAAGTAAGCATAGAACCCAGCATCAGGGTTTCCTGAGTCTGTATCTACAGTACTGCAGTACCCATGACATTACTAGAAACCCTGTGCATATACAAGCTGTCTCTAATTGTAATTGTGGTAAGTCTGGGTGAAAAAGTATTTTAGATTTGACCTCATCAATTTCAAAGTAGACACGTGAATTTCAAGAAAGTTTAATGAAGATGGTATTAAGGAAAGGTCTAGAAAATGGCTGGAATTTCTCTGATTCTCTCTGTTGATCTTGTCATGTTCTTAATCGAGTCTTGGTTGGATAGCATTGCAATGGTGATCGTTCTTTCTTTGCATAATGTTACTGGCATCCTTCCCTTGGTCTTCCATATATACTACTGTTGCTGCATCCTGGGGTGTAGCTAAGAGGCTGTTGTATTTCTTTTTCCAATAAATTTTGTCATAAAGTATTTTTTTTGAT
Organism: Dolichotis patagonum; assembly: GCA_004027295.1. Lineage (NCBI taxonomy): Eukaryota > Metazoa > Chordata > Mammalia > Rodentia > Caviidae > Dolichotis > Dolichotis patagonum. The sequence goes on from PVJX010005353.1 coordinate 43,426, forward strand.
ACTATGACATAGAACATTTTGAAAAATTAAAAAGACTGTAAAGTGAGCATTTCCAGCAACCTTAACACAAAATCTATTACAGTGATATTACAGATTGGATTTTAGAGTTGGAAAGACCTTATAAATCATCTAATCTGATCCTCGCCTACTTTTAACCATGAGGAGATTTAGTTTTGCAGGGGTTACCCTTTTACTGACAGTCAGAGAACCTTTTAGTTTCAGAACCAAGAAAAAAGCCTGACTGCCTAAAATGTAGTCAGATACCTCCACACAGCTTTCATGAAAAGCACATAAACAAGAAAGCTTATTTCTCAGCATTGTTTTGTTTTTGATAGTGAAGTGGATCATGCACCACTTACAGTAATCTCTTAATATTTTATAATAATCCTTGCATTATCCTGTTAGAGCATTGCTGTATCTCTGTGCCTAATAGATTGAAATCTATTATTCATAATGCCATCTTGTTCCTGTTCAAATAACATTATCTTTATGACTAAATTTTATGGATTCATACTTAATTTCATAGCAGAGTGAGATGGTAAATCATTAGAACAGAGTTTTCCTTTGTGAATTAGATTCCCTAAGTATTTTCCAAGTATCTGCCCTGTGCCTAGCATCATCTTCAGCACATGGGGAATTTCAGAGGTAATGCATGGCATGGTTTTTAGCTTTAGATAACTGATAATTCTATTTTGATCTTCTAAGTATTTAAGAACATCTGGGAAATAAGGGATTGTGTCCTTAAGAAATTAATGTGGTGTCATAGGTACCAGGACTGATTTCCAGGCCAGGCAGTGCTGGATCTGCTTTTGGGTTATGTTATTCACTAGCTGTGCTCTCTTGGACAAATAGCTGTGGTGAAGTCTCAAGACCCAGATCTAAGGGTAAAAATATCATTTACTTCATTGAATTATGTCAAAGATTTCATGAACAGACAAGACAGAAATCACTTAGCACATGGCTGACACATAGGTCCCCAAAATGTTAGTTATGTTTAAATTTTTTATCATTTTATGCCCGTGATGTCTCTATCTTCAGAGTTCAGTGACATGTAAATTCAATTATCTTACGTATTTAAGAGAAAAATTTCTGGCTTTGGATCTGAAACACTTAGGCTTTATGAATTGATTGACTGCTGGTTGGTGGAGTTCTTTTGTTTGGCCCTGTGAAGCCACTTTGAGCTTTGAAGAAACCTAAAGGTGAGGTTGAGGTAGCAATCACTTGACTTAAGTGTTACTGTCAATTTAATTTTGACCTATTTATTTTGTGACTAGTATCCTCCGCATAGAAAACTCCTCCTTTGCAATGTCAGTATTTCTTGTTCTTTCACCTCAGTTCTCAGACATAGGCCTCCTGATTGGTTTGTCAATAGCTTGAGTTCTCACCTGCATTATCTCTAAGACACAGTTTTTAGTAATAAATTAGCACAACAGAGAAAAGATTTGCACCAAACCTCAATATTTTGGAAAGATTTGTGGTACTCTGTTGGGTGATACAATAATAAAATGAGCTAATTACTTGATAAATTCTCTCTCTCTCTTTCTTTCTTTCTTTTTTGCAGTTATCTTCCTCCACCTTTCTCCCTCACTGTCACTCTATACACACCAACACACACACACACGCGCACGTGCACACACACACACACACACTCACATATTCTTTTTTAAACAGGGAAAACTAAATATGACAAAGGACAAAGAAAAATGGTCTTAATGCATCTGTAAAATCTGAAACAAAATCATGGTTAATTTGAAATGAAATACTTTTTGAGCAATTTTGTATTCAGGCTATTAATAATCATTTTCTAAACTGTGACATACACCAGAACATATTGGAATATTAGGGAAATGTGAATTGCTGTCAGTGTAAATTTATGTATATTTTTCATCACTACAAATACTGTTATCTGCTTTGCAAATTACAAATAATAATAATAGTGTTGCTAAATGTTTGTGTGAAACAATTTCTCTGCATACAAAATTAAAGATCCAAGACATGTGCAGTATTAGAATAATTAATACCTGTGAAGACTAAATGCTTGTTGACTAAAACAATCCATTTAGATACTTTTCCTAAGGTTATCAAGATCTTTTTACCCATTCTCCAAATCATTTTGCATGTCTAGACAGAGCCTCTTTAGAAAATTTATCAACTAGAAGAAATTCTGACAGTAAAATAATTGAGAATTCTAAAGACTGAGAAGAATCACAAGAATGCAGTGTATCAGAGTTGAAACCTGAGACTTGTGAATTAATGTCACACCATTTTTTAAATATGAAGAAATATACACTGGAATCAACAAACAGCCCTACATCAAACTGAGAGAAGAAAAAACACTTCTTTCTAAAAGAAAACATGCTCACAATTTCTCATTTTTCTTGCTCTTGAGTTTGCAGTCATCTAGATAGTTCTGAAGCCAAGAAACATTGAACTTTACATAGTTTATCATCGTTTAGTTATTGTTTGAAGTAGCTAAACCAATATTGCTTTTTCTAAAAGTGTAGTCTTTTTGCACAGCAACCAGTATTAATTCCTTTACTGATTCAAAAGGATGAACACAAAATCAACAAAGTTCTCTAGGAAATTCCAGGCTACCTACAGTGAATACTGCCATCTCGTATCATTCTCAGCTTTACCAGCCCTCCCTCACCCTCTCTCTCTGTCTCTCTCTCTCTGTCTCTCTCTGTCTCTCTCTCCATCCCTCCCCTTTCCTTTCCTCCCTCCCTTCTTTCTATGTGTTTCCCCAGGGCACCTACAATAACCCAGAAGTAAACTGTACACTTGGAAAAGAGAAAAGAAGGACAAGAGAAAGTTACCCACATGAATTTGTGCAAAGATAGAAAGATGCACTGTCCTTCTCTGCCTCAGCAGGGTGTGGGAATAAAGCATTGGACTATGCAAGGTAAATAACGATTAACAAGGACAACAAATCAGAGGTAGCAGCAAGTCCACTGAGGAAGAGCTGAATTTAGAATATTTGGTCCAAGACACTCTAATGTTACTGATAAAGAATCTGAAGTTGATACATTAATTTATAATAATAAATATAAGTATAATAATATAATAATTATAATAATATAATATTTATATATAATTATAATAATATAATTTATTTATGGAACTATGATATATACAATTCTTTTAATTGAATATTTTTGATAGAAGAATGCTGTCAAAAGTTGGGAATGAAAGGGCCTTAAAGGAAGATTAGTTTGTCCATCTTGTTTTATAGAGTTGAAACACCTGTTCTCACCTGCAGCTGTGAGGGTGGAGACTTATTGACCCTGTCCCTATGTGCACTGCTGTTCAGAAATTACCCATAGTAAGCCCCTCTGCAGTTTTTCAGACTCTTATCTTCTTGCGTCTGCAGGACTGAAAGAGTCTTCTTTCCTTTCTCTGGATTTCAAACAATGTAGCGACTGTGTAGCTAAATCATTACAGTTGGTGATGTACATTATGGGCAATTTCAAATTGGGTTGGTTTAAAATGGGAAACTCCACAGTAGTCATGAGAAACTCTGAAGGGATGCAGGAATTCAATCTGGTCCACATAATAATAGCAATAAAGAAGAAACTGAACACTTTTCTCTCTCTTGCAAAGAGCTAAAAACAATTTACGGATCTTCTTATTAATCTTCACTGAAGAGATACAGCCATTTTGCTAACTGGTAACTGCAAAAACAAGAACTGCAGGCAGAGTTCTTGTGGGAAACAGAAGACTCCATTTGAAGGTGGTCTCTTGGTGCTACTTACTTGCTGTTTTGTAGTAACTGGATCTCAGAATCTCTTCAAACCTCAGTTTACTTCTCATTTACACTGAAGGAGTTGAGCAAGATGATCTCCAAGATCCTACTACAAGCAAATTTTAAGTTACTTTACAGCAATCTGAACTGGTAGTTTAGATTTCCTTGCTCTTAATAATTCTACCTAATGTCTTTCCTATTGCTCTATAACTTTACTACTCTTCCAGCTTATCCCTGATTATAAATTTTGCCTTTATTTTTCCTTTTCTGTGTCAGTGAGTCCCAACCAATAAAGATACAATGAAAGCGACTGGATAATTTTTTTGTTTGTTCCTTAAGGAATATCTCCAATTGTCTAGCTTTGAAATTTATGTCTTACATTGCTTTCTTGTGATCCGCTTTGCTCTGTTTTCTTGTGTTTAATTTTACCCTATTGATATAATTGCATGTATATTTGAGTGGATAAGATGGATGACCATGTTGCTGTTTTTGTCAGATCGTGGAGCAGAAGTCAGTATGTAATTAGTCAAGTAATAATTTCTTAGGTTTTATTGTTGTTGTACTTTTCCTTTTTTCCTTGGAATACTGTATTGTCGCTACCCTTTATTCTGTTTTATTTTGTTTTGCTTTTTCTCTTTAAATAAAATTATTAAAAAAAAAGGAATTCAAAAGTTTTTGTTTGTTTGTTTGTTTTGTAGACCTAATAATGGAATTCAAAGACTTGTGCATGTTAAGTGTTTTATTACCTGGCTGTACTTCAGTGGAAAATCTAATAGATATTCAGAATGTTTAAAGTTTCTTTTATGACCCCGCCTTTGCCCCTCGGTCTAAACATCTTGCTTTTTACTTTCTCAGAATGAAGCTGTCCATCACGAATTCTTTCAATGTCTTTCCCTAAAAATGGTTGTTTTTAATTTGTTTTGTTCCTGTTCTTCCATCCCAATACTACCCAACCCTCATCTCTGAGGTATGTAGCCTTTATTATTCAAAAGCAACCTCCACTAGGATCCTCTTTTCTTTAAAATTGGCAGTTCCCTAGACCCATGAATTCCCATCAGGCAATCTGTAACAATCTAAGTAGAATCTCTGCAGATCAGAACTAGAGATTAATTATTATAACTGTTTTAAGGTTACTTTTAGGTTGAGAAAATGTTGATAGCACAGTGCTCGAGGTCCTGACTCATTAACTAACCTTTATTTACTCTTCATTTTTAATACTGTTTACTGGCTTTTCCTCTTCAACCTGCTGATACACTCAACCTTTTGTTATCCCAATAAAACACCTTCTCTGGTCCCTGACACTGTCGTTTCCTGCATTTCTGCCTTCTCATTTCTTCCTTCTCCTTTGTACCTTCTCAATTATTCTGCTCCTGTCCATCTTGAAGTGGCATTTTTTTTTCTGCTGTCCTCAGGTGGCCAACAATGTCCCTCACTCTTCAGCCTCCTCAGGGTCTATTTAGGGGCTATCTTCACTCTGCAAAAGTCTTTTCTTTCTTGGCTTTTGTGATTCTGCTCTTTCTGTCCAGCCTTTGTTTTGGCTCATTGTTGGTGGAAATTCCCAGTTACAGACTCAACCTGAGCAACAAACAGCAGGGGCTTTCATTTCCAGTGAGTGTGCAGACACTTTTTAGAATGCCAGCTCCTCTGTATTGTCAGCCCACCCTTTGTATTCTTTCTTTCTCATCCTAAAGGTATCATTTTTAAGAATTTCAAATTAAAGTGACAAGGACTTTGGTCATATCTTTTTATCAGCTAACAGCTGAAAAAGGCTTAGCTTGGCAGCCTTGTAAAGTCCTCCAGACAACTCCCTCAGTGATAAAGTCACAATACATGTAGCATATGCTTTGTACTACTGTCTTTTGAGTAGTACTCCGTGAGCAATTAGAGGGCAAGACAGCATGTCTTCTAGTGCTTTTATCAATCTCAGTAGCTTAGACTACCAACTGAATGAAAACTAGACTTCTTTCATAGAAATAGTGTGAATTTGAGTTCCTTTATTTTTCAGAAGATGCAAATGCATAAATTCTTTTGAAAGGGGCCAAATAACAGGTTGTTAAAAGATCTGAGTTAAAGTGATGATAGTTTGGTTACTTGTTCTTCCATCAGAAAAGAAAAAGATGGTCATATTTAGTAAGATTCTAGGTAATCTTGATAAGAGGAAAAACATTTTTTCTTTAAACTGAATGCTTAAGAATGCTTGATCTTATTATGGTTTTAATTTCATTCTGTAATTAATGATGAATAGCCATGGTACTTTGGTACCAATTATAGTTTCATGACTTGACATGTAAATATTTTAGGCTTCAATTCAATTTTACCCACAACCCTATGCTCTGAAGGTTAATATTTTATATACACAGAGCTTTGGATTTATTTGAAATGGTGATTAAGACTATAGTAATGGTGAACATTTTAGAGCTTTCAGTGATACTGCCTACTCTATGCATGCGGCCACTGGTATAGACTCTGAAATCAGGATTGGATCACTTGAATTTGAATCAAGACTTCAACACTTGTTCACTGTGAAACTTTTGACAATTTGCAGAACTTAGAAAAGTGGCTTGGATTCTTCACCTGAAAATTAGATGATTTAGAAAAAAACTGACTCTTAACTTTGTCATCATGTAAACAGCTTAATATAGTGTCTGATGCATAAATAAGTAATAAAAATGTTGGCTATTATTAATTTTAATAGTTTTTAATAGTCTTTAATAATCTGACTCTGGCATATTAATTTTTGGTTATTTCTTCCTATTACCTACACTCTTTTTTTCTACTTATTCCTTATGAAAGATTTATTGCTTAGGACACTCATTTGAAGAACTCTACAGTACCATTAGAATCTTTGAAACTGACCAGAGACTATTAGTGCTGCATGACATTCTTGTCTTCTGTCCAAAACCCATTTTATTTTTCTCTTTCTCCTCCATTTCTTATATTCAGTGGCTTGTCAAACATCTGGTGTTTCTCCATAGGTGTTCCGGAAAGTCTGTGTTGGCCAATATCTAACTCTACTTTCAAATGTTTTATCATCTGTCTTAGTTATTTTTCTCATTGCTGAGACAAAATACCTGACACTAAATTTAAAGGAGGAAAGGTTAAAAAAAAGAGAGAAAAGTGTATTTAGCTCACACTTTGTAGGGGTTTCAGTCCATAATCAAATGGCTCCAATGCAGAGTGGTACATGGCATAGCTGCAACAATTCACGGAAAAGGAAAACAGAAGCAAGAAGCTAGAGAGGGAGAGAGGGAAGGAGGGAGAGAGAGAGAGGAAGAGAGAGAGAGAAGAAGAGAGAGAGAGAGGGAAGGAGAGAGAGAGAAAGAGAGAGAGAAGAGAGAGAGAAAGAGAGAGAGAAGAAGAGAGAGAGAGAGAAAGAGAGAGAAAGGAGAGAGAGGAGTTGTCTGGAGGACTTTACAAGACTGCCAAATCCTTTTCTGTCCTTTATATTGTATCCAGTCTACTGGGATTAGGATGGTGCAAATCCAATTAGTGGACGGATCCAGCTATCACCCATTCTTAATCCCAACACTCTTAATCCTGGTATTGTACTACAAATCAATCACACACTCTAGATTAGGCTATCTCCAAAAACACCCTATAACCACATGAGGCCATGGGGGACATCTAGACATAAACCATAACATCATCAAATCTTATAAACACATCTAGTATGAGACTAACCTCAGAGAAAGGTCCCCCCCCCCAGGCTGATGCCATACAGTACTTAGGTAGGATAATAAAGTAAGTCTGTGTCTTTCTTCACATTTTCTGTATTTGTCATAAATTTTAGCATATTTGAAATAAATAGCAGTTTAGAAGTTCAAGTTTTGGGTGAAGGTTCAAGTTTCAGGTTGAATGGCATTTCACTGTTTCATTAAAATTGATTTATTTTTGAATATATGAATTAATGCAGGATCATTTAAAGGGAAGTTTGTTGACAAGCAGAAACAGAAATCCAGCCAAGATAACACTGCAAGGGGCAATATTTTTTTCTGCTTATCTTTATTGAAGCTCTACCAGTAAGAAACCCTTAGGTCTTCTTGTGTCTTTAAAACATGGATAACATCTAACTCTGATCTGTTTAGCAAAGAAGAAAGAAATTTAAACACCATTATGGGTGTTGTCAGAAGCGATTGGTATTTATTCATAAATCCAGCAAACTTCTGAGGCTTGAAATGTGTAACTTATTAGGTCATTGCTTTTGAATACAAATTATAATAATTTCAGGGCAAGTGAGTATTTGAATTTCTATAATTTAAGGAAAAGCAAAAGCAAGAAAGAATAATTATTGCAGTTGTGTACATTAAAACAGCTACTAAACAAATCTTATAGAAATGAAAAGAAATGAGGGCCGGTCTCTACCTAGTCTAGAGAAAGGTGATTTTATAGGAAGTAGCCCGTGTACTACATTGATTTTGGGAAAATGAGACAGGAATAACATTAAGCTTATAATGCTGCTGATATATTTAAGGTTATGGGAAATACCAGGCAGAGAAAATGGGGACACAATCAATGTTTTATCTCAAATGAGTTTTCAACCTGAATTATTTTAGAGATTGGTGGTAGAAGAACAGAATCATTTTTTTTTGTTGTTCAAGAGATTAGAAAAATAGAGAAACAATGTGATGATGTTCTAAAGAAAAATTATGATATCTGTTGCAAAATGTTTTGCTTGTTTGCCTAAGTCTCCTTCTCTTTCACTACTCTGAGTAGAAGTGTGTGGTGGGAGTGCATTAAATAAATCACTCTTCTCAGTAGTCATTTAGAGTCCTATCTGTGCACCATAGTCAGCATCTAGATGAAGACCAGCACCACCCATCAAAACTATGCAGTGAGCAAAGACAAATTTTAATCCATGGGAAAGCAGACTGCCTGGGTCAGGTGCCCAAGACATTTGTGTATGAGTCATGTGCCCTTTAGTGTCCCTGAGGTCCAGCATTGCACCCTGGGGACCTCACAATTTAGGTCTGCACAGATGAGGCGTGTATACATTGATACCAGCCAGACAGCATGTCAAATGGGGCAGCAGGGGTCAAATGAGATGCTTGAAAGTGTGAGAGTCAGGCTGGCTTCAGCTCAAACCATAGCTTTACCACCTTCACGTTGTGTATCATGAGCAAGACCTTTTGAGTCTCACTTTTCTGAACATCTTAGGGTTATTCTGAACATTAAATGGTAGAGTGCAGTCAAAATGTGTAGCACAATCTTTGCTAATGAAAACTTACATGCTATATCTGCACAGTTCCTATTATCTTTAAAGTGCTTTATACATGAATAACATTATGGACACATATAAAGTATTATTATTAGCAAGTGGTCTTCTCAGAATGAACAATTTTTTCTGCATGATTCTCCACTTAAGTCTTCCCTGGCAATGTGCATATTGGTGAATCAGGTTCCAAAAGCAGAAATGGTAAGTGCATCATTGAGCAAGCACTATGGCCTGCAGTTTAGAGTTAGAGGATCTGGGGGAGAAATGCTGGTTATAGCACACTCAATGTCTTGTACCCATAATTTTCCTGTCCCAAAATGGTATGATAATGCTCATGACACAAAGGTTTGAGAATACAGGGGATGAATTTTGAATGAACTCCATGTACATCCTATAATATTGGGTAAGATGCTAGTTCATTAACTACACAGAAGTCCTTACTGCCTGTCTCTTGCAAGAGTACCTTTACTTCTGAATCCTTAGTGGGTCTTTCCACTGCCCTCACTCTTTCCTTTGAGAGAAATTTTTTTCTTTAAAGAATAGTCTGCATCCTGACCTGCTGAGAGCTTCAATGCTTTTGCAGCCTAATCTGAGCTCTAAACTTCTTTCTGAAAACAATCCTCCACTTTGCCACTGAATTTGTAACATCTTGAGTCACAAAACCCAAAGCCCTTCCTCTAAGTCTAACGTTTGACTGAAGAGCACCTGCCACCAGATTCCCTTAGCGCGAGCTGCTGTGTACTGTGCCAGGCTGGCCACTGGCACATATGGCTTCATTTTACTTTCATTTGTTCCTATGTAGCAGGTGTTATGGGCTAATTGTATAAAAAAAGAAATTGAGGCACAGAGATGTTAATTAACTCCTTTAATGTCATAACTGACATGGAAGTGGCAAAAAAAGACTGAACCCTTTTAGTGCTGGTGCTCTTTCCTGGAGCTCTGCCATGTTTTGAGCTTCTGTTTGTAACCTTTTTCTATTAAATATTCTAAACACTGTGAAAAGTTCTTATGGCATTTGTCCACTGTTATACCTTTTGAGTCCTTTGTCATCTTTGAGGACCTATGAAGTTTTTGTGGGACAAAATATTTTTTAAGAAAAGAAGCATTAGATTTTTTTTCCTTGAGCTGGTAAGTCTGAAGTGTCAACGAAAACAACATCAACTCCTTCTTGGCTCATTTACCTTTATAGTCAACATAACACTGACCTTCTCAGAAGGTCAGAAGGTCAGAAGGTCAGAATTTCCTTTGAGTTAATTAGTCAAGAGTTTTTTCCATTTCTTTTTGTAGTAATGCAGAAGAGAAAGATAGCTCAAGAGACAAAATGTGTATGCTTTTCTTAAAACTTGGATTTGAATGCATCATTAGTATCCTGACTAATGAGAAAGAATCTCAGTTAAGTGGGAGCATAATGTGACTTAGATAAACTCTAGGTAAGGTAAGGCATGAGAGAGACATTTCAGCAGGTTTGTATGATACCCTGCTGGACCATAAACAAAAGACAATGAGAGTTGATGTTTTTTTCTGCTGACCTTTATTTAATAGAAATTTCTCATTAGAAAACAGCTTGCCTTAGTTTATTTTTAAAATTGCTGTTTGTTCACCAGCCTTGAAAAAGAAGAACAGACAAGGATAAGTACTGAGGTAGATAAATAGTTGCTTGCTAATTCAAGTTCTAGTACTTCTCTCTTTTTAGGGCAATAATTGATACTATTGTTACATTCAAATATATATTCAGTTGGCAGGGGGCTGATGTGTGAAGTGAATACAAAATATAGTCTGAGATATGAAAATATTTTAAAGGAGAAAGTACATTAAAATATAGAGAACCAGTAAGTATAATGAAGTGGCTAGCTTTGTAGGTGAAAATCATTAAATATTGGTCACTTCAGGTGGTTCTTCTTTTTATATGCCTGAATTTATACTTTATAGATCTTTTTTAGACACATGAAATTATACTTCCCCAAATTCTATAAAAGTAAGTGACATTATCCCAGTTAACAAAGAAGATAAATGATTTGCCCAGGGAAACACATTAGATGGATATGGAACTAAGGTCAACTTTTCACTAATCCATCATTTTATAAAATATAGCCCCTAACTTCCGTGTGTAAGTAGAAGGAAAAAAAGAAAAATTATTTGTGTATAACTTTGTGATATATTAAGTATCAAAAGTTAAAACCTACCAAAAAAGCTCAAAGATTGAAGAGGACCCTTCTAGCCTTCGGGGCAAGGAATAGAAGAGGAAGAGAAAAAATGGGAAGAGGAGGAAAGGTTTTATTTGGAGGGGTCCTTAGAAAACTTACAAGAATTTGACAGGTGAAAATAAAAGCAGAAGGAGATCGTGCTTGTATGTTTCAAATCCACTGGGTCAGTGGACAGAGGCATGAATCTAAGATAGACATTTTGAAGGGGGCAAGTGATATAGTTCAGTTGCAATACTGAGTGAGAGAAAAGAAGTAGAATAAAAATTAGGCTAGAAATTTGTCTGACCACCAAAAATTATAGGATCTTGACATTTAATGCTTAGAACCTATTCACCTGGTTGAGTGAGAGCTAAAGCCTATGATCAGGAAAGATCCTCATCGAGGTCATGTTTTGAACATTTTATTTGGAAAGTCTATGTAGAAGAGAACTAGGGCAGAAAGATACAGTTTTTCTTAAAATTTATGTATGATAGATCTACCTAGGATGTTTGGTAAATTTCCAGGCCTTACCCAAAGAGATTCTCATCAAATATAGCTCTTATGAGCTGATGTTTCTTTATAGTTCCCAGATAATTCTTGTACAGATGATTTAAGGACTATACTTTGAAAAATATCAGATTGAAAGGGAGAAGGCTAGTTAGCAAACTTAATAGTCAAGGTGTGAGACCAAAGCAGCCCTCTTGGTATGGGAGGAAAAAGTCTCAGACACAGAAGATATTTTGCAGAAAAAATCAACAGGACTTAGGCCAATTAGGTCTCTATTCAGAAAGAGATTCAGCGATAACTGTTGGTTTAAAATCTGAGAGACAGGAGATATAATGAATAAATGCCTAAAAACTCCAGAACAGTGTAGATTTGAGATTTGTCAGGTCTTGATAAGAGTTTAGTTTTGCCAGCTGACTTTTGAACTCTACACACACACACAGAGCGGCAGTAGCAGTGTGCATATAGTACAAGTTCAAATTTTCCTACACCTGCACCATCAATCTTGTTATTTAAGCCAGAAATCTGCAGTTATCCCTGACATCTCCTTCTGCTTTAAGCTGTATCCTCTCAAATTAATTCATCATCAACTCTATGATATGAATTCCTAAACATGATTCCTTCAGGTCACCTTTATGCCATCTCACTGCCAAGTTACTATCATCTGTGTTGCCACAGCAGCCTTTCAGCTGGCTATTTAAATCCTTACTATTATTCTTCTCCATCTTGACCACAAGTTGTTGTCAGAGATTCCCTTGTGAGGCACAAATGTCTCACAGCCTCCACTTAACACCGTGAGTGAGAGGCTTTCCTCTGGTCTCAGAAGAATACACTCTCCTTCACATGACCTGCAAGATCCAACCTAGTCCGTCTGTTCTCTGGCTTTCTCGTCTTTTCTCTAACCACATACTGCTTAGTCTCTGTCCTCCAGTAACATTGGCCCTCTGTCAGAGTTATAGGCCCCATCTTCTCTCTGTGGCACATTTCCTGTTCAACTAGTTTATTACTTTTTATTTTAAAATATTTATTCCTTAAATTTTTGAGACCGTGTCTCACTGTGTAGTGCATCCTGGCCTTGAACTTGCTTATATGTAGCCCAGGCTGGCCTCAAACTCACAGCAATCCTCCTGCCTCTGCCTCTCGAGTGCCGAGATTATAAGCACACTCCACTACGTATGGCTAGCATACTAATTTTTCAAAATTACTCCCCCGCTGTTAATGAAAGCTCCATAAGAGCATGAAACTTTCTGTCTCTGCCCCACTGTTTCTTTATTTCTGCCTCTCTCACACGTGGAGCACTTGGTAAATGCTGAGTCAGTGAATGTGCTGGGTTTCAGCCTCTGCACCTGCTTCTGCTTTGCCTGGAAAGCTTCTCCTTGACCCTTCCTGCTTTCATGCTTTTCCCCCCACTTTTCCACGTTTCCATTTAGCATCTCGGTCACCTCTTCCTCAGAATTTTCCCTGACATCGTTTGACTACATTAATGTCTCTTAATTATAAAACCTCTTAGCGCTTATTACATTTGTAATTTTATATTTATTTGTGACAGTATTTGAAGAATGTCTTTTGCCTCCAGGACTATAAATTCTATGACTGGATGGGGAGATTATTTCTCACTTGGCTCAGCATTGTCACCCCAATTGTCACAGGACCTAGTCCACAGTGGGGGTTCAACGAGCACTAAATAAATGAATGAATGCAAATGTGAAATGAGGACTATAAATTCAGCACAACAGAATGGAGAGTGGATTAAAAAGATAATGAGGACACCTGAGCACATTCATAGGCTGAAGGGACAAATCTTCTTTTAAGAAACTTACTAAATATCATCATGTGTCTGAAATCAAAATTACACACAAGACAACTTCTCACACAGGCATATAAATCAGAGCACATCTGTTTCCTTATAACATTTTTTTTCAGTTTCAGTTCAGTAGACACTAAATCTACCTGTCAATGGGGAAATAGACCTAGAAGATTGATAAATAGGCTATAATAGACATTCTCTAGCCATTTTCCTCTGTGCCAGGGCTATTGCCTTTACCCTTCTGCACTCAAAAATATTTTCTCAAATTTAGGATGTCACCTAAACCTTCTTTTTCCTTTCGATACCCCCTTTCTGAACCGTTCTTCTGATTCATTCCAACAGAGAAGTGACTCCTGTGCTGTTCTATTTTTACATTTTTAAAGCAAATAGTTACCTTGAGTTATCTAAACAGAGAACCTCAGAGAGCTGTTCCCAAGTAACACACAGGATCAAATAGAACCACTCGGAAGCGGAGTTGAACCAGACATTGATCACCCTCCCAGACAGAAAAAACATGGACTCGTGGTGTTACAATTTTATCTCGAAATTAGGCAAAGTTTTTCTTCTAGAAGTGTTTTTTTCTTCTTCTAATTTTTCCACTTGTATTATAGGAAGAGATGAAAAAAAAAAATCTAAAGACAACCAATGATTCCAAAAATACAATCCCTCGTTTTAGCTCAGTTTGATGGAGTTACCATTGTTTATATAGTTTTAAATTTTCAAGTGCTTGTGTAGGACTTAACTCTTGACATTCAAGAATTATCTCATGAGCAAGATTTATCAACTGCTCTCTCTTCTTGCAAACTGCCTTATGTAGCATGTCCAGAATGATTCTCTATATTGGTGTAAAATAAGAAAGATTCTAGATTTGCATTTGAACCACTGTCTATTTTTAACTTCCTAAGAATTTCAGTATGAAACATATTCCACTCTGGATAATGGTTACTGAGTAAAGTGCTTGACCTTTATCAGCTTCTCAGTGAAAAATTGAATGAAGAGAAAGACTTTTAAAAGTCTGATAAAAACCAAATTTATAATTTATGAAGTTCTAAACTATGTGTCATAGCTCAGTAGAATTCCTGGACTTATGCAATGTAGTAAGAGGCTTATTTTGAAAAAATTCCAAATTGAACCCCTCTTTGTAACAATATGATATAGCCTGGTTTTTAAAATTATTTCCAAACACAGAAATGCCTGAGAATAATATTATCTAGGAACAAAGATGTAACATTAGGACTACAAACTCCTCTTTCTTCCTCTTCCATAAGAGCCCTACTTTAGCTATAGTATGCAAAATGGATATCATGACATTAAGATTTATGTGGTTTCGTCTTCTTTTTTTTTTTTTTTTTTTTTTGGTAACAGGGATTGAACTCATAACCTCATGCTTGCCAGGCAGGCACTTGTACCACTGAGTTATATCTCTGACCCTCATGTAATTTCTAGAACCCTAAATCTCCAGTCAAGTAGCTTGCTAAATAAAATCAAAATATTTACATGATTTCTCTAATATGGCTTTATTTCAGGGGAGTGGAGAGGAGAGTATACATTAACCAAAAAGTGTTTTTTTTAAAACATTTTACTTAATATAGTTCTATTTACCTGAGAGTTATTAAAACACTATCTTCTCTGAAGAAGTTTGTAAACTTCATTTATACTTTAAAATCTGAGTTGTGTATTTTGATGTTTGATTATTCTTTTTTGCTCATGAAATAGACTTGTTGAAAACTGAAAATGAATTTCCATGTGCAGAGTCTTTTGGAGTTTCAGTTTCACACTTATGGAAAACACCAAAGTGACAATGAATATGCAAGTGGATTCATGTCACATTGTGTCTATTTAGTACAAATGCCGTAAAATGTACCAAAGCCCTCCTATCCAGCACTGTAAACCATCTTCTCTTTCTTCCGTAAGAAGTCAGAAGCCTGACATTTTGACAACTGATTTATTCCCTCCCTTCCCCCAAGCCGAAATTTTCACTCAGTCTCATCTGTCACCCCGTATTTGATGAGGAGGGGGCTTAGCCATTTGCTGTCTGAGCTGTCAGACTTTAAGTCATTTTTGAAGGGAGATCCCTTCCATATGCTTTAGAAAGATGAAGTAGAGAGTGTGAGTCAATAGCAGAGAAAGAAGAAGTAAAGAGTTGAAAGAACATCTAATATAGCCTTAGAATACAGAGATGAGACAATGGGTGAGCAAAAGTTAGTAAGTACATAGCAGGTCTAGTGTTGATTATTATAAAATGATTCCACTGAGCATTTTACTTCTGAGGTGTCTGATTTCTTTGTCCACTTGTCATTTACCTTCCTTAAGTCAAACTGAACACTGGGAAATCTAGCATAGATATCATTGATTCACCCAAGAAATACAGAGCAGTAATGCATTCCAGAGACTGTGCAAGACATTGGTATGACCAAACCCCAGCACTTAACCTTCCCAGGACTTAAAATTTAATGAAGGTGGGTGGAGCAGATTAGTGAACCAAAGACACAGTGTAATAAGACCACGGTAGAATTATGCACAGAATACTGGAACAAAAATGGGCAAACTCTTATGAAGATTCAAAAAAAATCAAACCTTAATGACACTTTTATGATAAAGGCAAATCTACACTTTTAGAGTGAGATAAACACATTTGGGACCAGCTGCTGAAGCAAAGGGAAATTTGGGAAATTGTGATAGAAACATCCATAGAAATACAATCATTAGCTGCAGAAACAAAACTTCGATCATGAAATCTGAGCACAGTATGAATTTCAGAGCTGAAAGAGGTAAAGGAAAGCTCACCTATGTTGCAGAGCAGTATTTAGCACTTCTCAAGTAGTTTAACTGGAGGTGCTGAGATTTTTATTGGGCAGTTAAATGAAGTACCCTTTGCCATTCAAAACATAGTAGTGGTAAATCTGGAATAAATGATGATTCCAATTGGCAGTTTCATGTGCGTCACGCACTGAAGTCACACCGTGTGATTGTGCAATACTTGCAGTCAGTGCCTCAGAGCTTAGCTGTGGGGCCAGACTGAGCTGGGACAACAGCTTGGCAAGCCTGAGGGCAGGACTTGAAGTCATGTCTCAGGTCCCCAATCTATACAATTGGGTTTGGTATCTCAGAAAGACAGACATTTTCTTGACTTCTCCAGAACTGATTCTTTCTTTTTGAACCTAATAAGAAATGAGCAAATGTCACACATTTCAGGAAAATCTGTCTCTGGTTCCGGTCAAATGCCCCTCAGTCTTGAGTTCCTGGTTAATACCTTGACACTAATGACTCAAAGGATATCTGTTGAATTTGGAAACATGCAACAAATGCCAAGACACAAAAATTTAAAGAGAACTGTAATTAAAATCTCTGTCATAATATACACAATCAAGGCTCATAGTTCGATTTTAGATATGTCAGTTAAGTACAAATTAGGTAATATATAGCATACACTTAGTTTGTGTAGTATATACTTAGTTTGTTAGTACTATGGCACTAATAGCTAGTCACAAATTATTTAATTCTCATGACCCCCTGAGTTATATATTATTACTTTCTACCTTTCTGCTAAGCTGAGAAGCTGAAGGTTCAGCAAGCTGAAGAACTGGCAGCAGGCAGACTTGGGATTCAAAACAAGATATTCATAGCTGAGAAGTGAGTATTCCATGGTTACACTCCATGTCCAGAGAGAGAGAGATAGCTTAATTTACAAGCTTGTATACCTTTGAATCATTTCATAGATTTTTGAGTGTTCCTTTTATCTAAGGAAGGAATATATATATGGCACAGTTTCCATAGTGGTAAGAAAAGTCCCTTCTTCAGTTTCTTCCTTTAAAAAATTCTCCTAATCACAGGCAACCTGCACTTACAAAATACATTGAAACTGATCAATTTGACATTCTACTTATCAGGAGTCCCTGTGACTGAAGGGAAAATAAGTTTTGATAGCTTGCTAGCTATATTTTGACCTTAAGGAATTTGATTAACTTCTCTACACCTTGTTTTTGTTATCTGTTCAAGGGAAAATATAGTATCTACTTTTTTTTTTTTTTTTGGTACCAGGGTTTGAACTCACAATCTCGGGCTTGCCAAACAGTTGTTCATGCCACTGAGCTAAATCCCTGGCCCAATATCTACTGTTGAGGCATCCTGTGAAGATTAAATGGCAATAACAGCAGGCAAACACTTCTTGTGTTTCACTGTGCCAAGTATTCATGAGGAAGTGGCATACGTGTTCACATTTAATCTTCAACCCAGAGAGGTCGACATCACTACCACCAATTATAAATGAGAACACTGAAGCTCAGTAAGATGTTAAAAATGTGCACAGAGTTAAGTATGATGAAGTAGAGAGGATGACGTTCAGACCAAGTTTTTCTATTGAAGCCTGTGCTTTTTCCCAGGTGGCGGGTCCTTACAACACACCATCTCTTTAGATTATAAAAACTCTGGAAATAGTGAACATTATTGCATGTATGCAATTTATTCAAATAGCACTTGAAAACATAGTTTATGAATGGTACAACATGACTGTTAAATAGATTATGAAATTGTACCATGCTGATTTTTGGAGAATGTCAATGAACAGTACAATTATTGATTTTCTATTAGTTGGTGCTTATTGCCACACAGGCTATTAGAGTTTACATCCTCAGAAAGTCATACAGAGTCTAACTTTCCCTTCCAGCTTGGTTTTGATCCATGAGGGAAAGCAGAGAAAACATAGGGCATATTTATATTCACAGTCATTTGTATAGTAGATCTGTAAAGATGTCCTTTTTCAAATAGAAGTCATCTTTTGGATAACATCAAATTCAGAAATATTGAATGTTTTATTTGCTTTGACATAGATCAGAATCAGTGCTGTGATTTTTTTCCCTCTCCTGTACAGAGAGAAGGGAAAAAAATCTTTTTAATAAATCTCCATGACTTTCTGGAAGGTGTTCAGTATCTCTGTCTTTGGAAAAGCAGTAAGGTACTGTGACATAGAACTCTGATGTTTAGGTTGAAAAACTTAAGAGAAAGGCAGATAGTAAGATTTTAGCGTGAAATGTATTGGGGATTAAAATGGCATTTTGCAGAGAAAAAAACCACATTGATTAAGACTAACAAGTGTGCAAGGTAGTGTGAATTGGAAGATAGTTTTCAAGGAAGTCTTCATTGATAAAGTAACATTTGGCACAGCCCTTAAAAACCCATGACCATCTAAGGGAAGAAATTTTTAGGCATCAGGCACAACAAGGCAGGGTCAAAGGTCTAGAAATTTGAGAGTGTAGGTTTGAGAAATAGTCCGGGAGGTCCCTGTGGCTGCAATGGGATGGGATTGGTAGTGGAAGAAGCAGAGAGGAGCCAGAACACTGCAAGGCTTTGACTTTTATTTGTAGTCAGATAGGAAGACATAGGATGGTTTCAAGCACAAGAAATGATTCAGCTTCAATTTTGAAATGACCACTGGTCTTAGGCACAGAATAGAATGTGTATAAGGAAGCAGAGGGAGACAGAAGGAAAAGATCCACTGTGGAAAAAACAGTTATCAGATAAGCAACAATTGTGTTAAGCACTAGAAATAATAACAAGTAAATAAATTTTGAGTATAGTTTGAAAGTATAGGCAATGGGAATTTTTATGACATACAAAGGCAAGAGAGGATTCAAAGAGGATTCGCAGATTTTTCTCCTGATCAAGTGGAACAAAGAACATTTTCTATGGGCACCTAGAATTTCAAGTTTGAACATGTGAAGTGTGATATGCCTGTAAGACATTTCAGTGAAAATGTTATGTAGAAAGTTAGATATGTAAGTATGGAAGCTAGAGGAAAAGTTCAGATTAGGAATTATGATTTTAGGGTTATGAATGTATGGATAGTTTCTAAGGTCTTAAAATTGAATTTGATTCATTTAGAATTTATGTACAATGAAATATTTCAACAAGTTGTGATTTCAGAGATAACAAGGAACCAGAAAGGGAATTTGAAGAAAAAAAATTCTATTTATCAATAAGTCAAAATTATGCATGCAAGTACACACAAACACAATCTCCTTTTTTAGGAATTCTGATTGAAGAGGTAAGAGTTCAGTCTCTAAAAAAGGATGATGCTGAGTTCTTTCTGATGTGTCTAGCAATCTAAGGAAATCCTGGTGGAAGATTGGCACCTCTTCCAAGGCTTGTTTGAAAAAAATGACTGGAATTTGGGGTGAAGACGTAGGGAATGATAGAAATGTAGTTGGATAGTGGGCAAGGGTGGCAACATGGTTGGAAAAGGAGAAACAGATAAACTTTACTACTTGCAATTGTCAGTATAATATATGCCCTCTGTAAAAGACTTAGCAACTATGTTAACAATAATAAATGCCCTCATCATGCCACATCAGGACAATTGTTGTTTACATTTTGTGCACTGTTTTCTACATACAAATGTACTACCAAATTATGATTCTATTGTATAGACACTGTTGTAGTCTGACTTTCTATTTAGTATATAATAGTGGGGATTTCTAAAGACACATTTTCATGATATTTTGATAAAAGGAGGAAGATGCTAGAAGATTGCATTAGTGAGAAATGTCTGCTCTAATAAAGGAGCATGATGACTGAGTCTAAGAGAAAAAGGAGCAAGGGCAACTGAATTCTGAGTCTTGGTGACTCATAACAGTGACTGTGTGGTCCATGAGATTGAGATGATACTAAAGCTTTGATTACTATTTATTTCAGGGTGGGCTCCAGACTTACTGGCTGTATAGGTGTTTAATTGCTTTTCATTGATAGCATAGCAGAAATTGAAAGAGAAGTGTGCTGGGGATGTTCTGGGTGATATTTGCCAAAATGGATCATTTGAATAAATTTCTTGGTTTGGCTTTCCTCACAGCTGACAAAGGAAAAAAGTCATAATTTCTTTTCTACTTTTCATTTTTGTGGGGGTGCAGTTTATATACATATATCAGGGTGATTTAATATAGAACTTCTTCCTATAAATATGAAAACTGTGAAAAACCATTTTAATCAGTAAAATGTTATGAGCATAACCACAGCAAAATAATTTCTCCTACTGACAGTTTTCACAGCACAAATCTCCTTTTAAAGTAGATATTTAATATGATTAAATTAGATGATATTGGTAAGACCAATATCATCTGCACCCCCACAAAAATGAAAAGTAGAAAAGAAATTATGACTTTTTTCCTTTGTCAGCTGTGAGGAAAGCCAAACCAAGAAATTTATTCAAATGATCCATTTTGGCAAATATCACCCAGAACATCCCCAGCACACTTCTCTTTCAATTTCTGCTATGCTATCAATGAAAAGCGATTAAACACCTATACAGCCAGTAAGTCTGGAGCCCACCCTGAAATAAATAGTAATGTTAATGAAAGCCCCTTTAACATTAATGAGATTGGTGAAACCAATACAATTAATATCCACTTGTAAACTTCTGACAACAGTAAGTAAAAGATGTGTGTTCCCTTTGTGTATTTCAAAGCTTACTCTCTATGTGGATTCTTGACCACTGAGCTCCGCTGGGCAGAGTGGGACTTCACAAGGTCAAGGTCACACGTTCCACTGACCACAGTGAAGCAGAAAACCATGTGATAGCCATTAACTGGACAAGGAATTCCATACAGTCATTTTGTGGAGTTGAGTTCTGGGTCTCATAAAGCTCAGCTAAGAGACTTCGGTTGGCTTAGAATTATCCATCACACTGTTTAGAAAAACACTACAACTTTATACGGAGGTGCCACCTATCATGGGGCAATGATTTGAGCTTCGTATGTGAATGGCACTATCTCCACAGATATTCACAAACATACAAAGTCAACAGCACCAGAGAAGAGAAAAATCTCCATGTAGGATCGAGTCTAGTATTTAGCTGTAAACAAAAATCCTGTAATTGTCTTTGCCTTTTAGTTCTAGGTAATATTACATTACTATATATGTTATAGATGCACTTGAACAATAGTACATTTTAAAATAAATATTATAGTTAGTTTATATGTCTTTGCCATCTGTTATAACCAACCAGTGCAAAAGAACAGAGTTTTTCAGAATAAAAAGCAACATCTTTACATCTCGGAGTTTGTGAAGTCCGTCAGGGAAATAAATAATGTAGCAGTTTTGAGGAATTCACTCACTACATTTTGGCCACCTCACACTGAGGGTCATAGGCAATGACAAACCCTGAAGCTCCCAAGACCGATCAAGTTGGGGAAACATTGGCTTCTGATTATCGCACTTTTGCTTTGAAAATCTCAGTCTGTGATACCCTGACATTCCCTTTCCTGATTGAGTTTTACCAATGCCATATATAAAGTGCAAAGTCTGTAAGTTCCTCTGCAAATCTACTCAATATCTTCTGGACTTTGGAAGTCAACTGCCCCTCTGATCTTTCAAGGAGAATTGAGATTTTACACCCCTCATGGATTTAAAAAAAAAAAAAGGTAAAACGGCAAGTCTGTAACCTCTAAGGAATCACCATTTCCATCTGCAGCCCGGCAGTTGTTCAAAAGCAAGAGCAGGAACAGAGAGAAAACCCCTTCTTTAGTCTAAAACTCTTGAGTTGCTTTAGCAAAACCCTTAACACAAACAGTATGGATCAGCCTTTCCCTATGCAAGATGGACGAAGGTACCCAATTTTCTCTTCTAATACATTAAACCCAAAACAGTTCTTTTTCAGGGAGAGCGGTTATAATCTTCTAGTTTCCCCCCTTTAAAAATTCAGCTCTGACCAGAAAAACACACTGACCATGGCAATAAAATATTTACCTAACAGGTTTCAAGTCTTAAGGACAGCTTTCTCCTCTTTATTTTTCTCGGACCTTTATGCCTCCCACCCACTAAAGTCTTCACTCATTCCTCCCAAATAACCCAGCTGGCTACACAGATAAGAAGCAAACTGTTTCCTCCGTGACCTCTAAGCATTCTACTCCATGGGAAGAGCAACGTGGAATGCACACTCAGCAGGCTACGAGGGAGCCTGGAGCCAGTTCGTCCTGGGGGCATTTCTGCCATAAAACATAACACTATCCGCTGTGTTTGGCTCTGAGCAGGCGGTCTCCCATTCCGCTTCCCACGGCTCACTCCACACCTGGCTGCAATTCGTGACCCGCGCAGCACAAAGCAAACAAAAAGCACAGAACAGCAACAGATTCCTTTGTTTTTACATGCAAATCCTACCTCCGGTAGTTGTCACATCTTCCTCAAAAGCCACGCTTAATTTTTAATGACAGCAATCCAGCGCAGTCCTCCAAACAGCCACCGGTAATCATCATTACCTCTCCTGTCTAAAGCCTTTGTGGACCACTAATGTCACAACCCTTGCTAACTCATAGCTTTAATACTCTTTGCTCAAAATGTCTGAAAGAGTTTGGAAGGACAATAGGAGTGACAGGCGCGCTAGACAGCCATGCTTAAAATTAGTTATCCGAAGCTCCGTTGAAGCCGCTTCTACTGTTTTTAAAGCGTGCAGGAGGTAGGATTTATTAGCCTATGATAGGCGTGCTGTTTCTGTTTTTATTAAATACTGTAATAGGCTGTCTGTTAGCAATGCTGTGATAGGTCCAGAATCACTTCCCCACTGCTTTCGAATTCTCATATTAAAAAGGGAGAGAGGGCTCAGATTTCCTTCCTGCAGACACCACCCTGCCTAGTAGATCAGATTTCCAAATCCTCTGTAACTACCGGAGAAAGAATTTCTTTTGTAAATAGGTATTTCTACCCGGAAAGTCAACTTGAGGATAAACACTCTTGGATTCCCCAAGCAGTTCTTTCACTCCCAGCAAGGGGCTTTGCCCGCTGTTCCCATTTAGAAAAATAAGCAATCTCTAGAGTTAGGGCAGATAATCAATCCCAATAGGAGAAGTTCACATCAATTACTAAGGATTGACTTATGGTATATATTTATGTGAACTCTCATATTATCTATCAAATGGGCTGAATGGATCAATGAGAGTATTAAGTAAGATTACATGCTGATTTACAAAGCTTTTTGCTCCAATTTGAAGCAATTACATGTCTCGTATTGTCAAGGTGGAAAGAATGAATGATGAATAGAGGAGATAGGGATACATACACTACCTTGAGGCATACTGGACAGTCATGATCATGGACAGTGGGAGAGGAACTTCATACCATTAGACAGAGAGGACTATACGATTTGGCTGGAAATGCCACTATGAAAGTTGTAAGATCCTTTTTGAATAGGGAAGCCTAGAAAAGTTCTTGGTAGCTAACAATAACAAAGAGAATGTTTTATGCTTCAACTACTTGGATTTAGTCCTTTGCTTTTCTTTCTTGCCTCCTGCCACCCCAGGAGCAATAGTTTTGTTGTAGTTACTATGGAAACTGAGTAGCAGGCTCTTAAGGGAGGGGCTTACAAAGAGAGGCAGATGTAATACAGATGGAAATGTGCTTTATTGGCCCATAGGATTGAAAATGAACAATGGTTAGTAAACAAAGAAAATCTACTACAAATAAAGTTCTGGAACAAAAATCTCAAAGGGAGCAATTGTAAATCACCACTATTTCATTTCTGGTAGCTTTGTTTTCTAGAAATGTTATGAAAATCAGAATACCATCTATTATTTTATTATATGCAACTATTGTGTATCTGAAGTCTTCAGATGTTAGATAAAAGAAAGACACTATTTTCTCCCTCTCTCTTTTTCCAAACTCCTGGTTGTGTACTGACTGTGTATGAATTTTAGTTGTTACTTCATTGGCCACAATTTCTTCTCAGGGATAAAATATGATGTAGTGGAAAAAACTTTTCTTTTAGAAAAAATCATAATCGTATTTTATTTTAATTGAGTATCCTTATAGTGATTTCCTTGAGGCAAAGCCAAAGTCAGAATATACAAGCTACAATTTGAATTTCAAAAAATAATTATATTTCATATTCAATATTTTAAAATAGAAAAAAATCTCTTAAGTCCAACACCTTTTACTAAACTCATAATTATGCAAGACAAACTATTTCTTAGTGGGCTAATTAAAATTTCACAGTTGTAAGAGTGTAGGGAACACAAAATTGTTGTCTTTAGTGCCTCAGTTTTGCAGATTGTAATTCAAGTAATTCATACAATTACATTAAGAGCACAAAAATTACAAAATGAAATTTAGGAGACAATTCTTCAGAATTTTGTGGAAATCATTTTCCTTTTTTTCCCCCCAAAATCCTGCTTCCATAGTCAACATATCATCCAAAGAGTAGTAGTGGAAGAAAGATTATTTTGGGGAAAAAGTATTTATGGTATTTTGTGTGTGTGTGTGTGTGTGTGTGTGTGTGTGTGTCGGGGGGTTGTTCCAGGGATTGAATTCACGCTTGCCAGGCAGGCACTTATGTCACTGAGCTAAATTCACAGGCCCTATGGTGTTTTCTTTAAAAAATGATGCAAGAGTAATA
The DNA here is from genome assembly GCA_004027295.1 of Dolichotis patagonum. Classification (NCBI taxonomy): domain Eukaryota; kingdom Metazoa; phylum Chordata; class Mammalia; order Rodentia; family Caviidae; genus Dolichotis; species Dolichotis patagonum. The sequence continues at coordinate 68,248 of PVJX010005353.1, forward strand.
TTATAACTTGTGCATCTCAATTTTTTAAGTGTAAGAAAGTTTAAATGATAAGCAAAATATTGTATCAATATTAGCACCATCCATATGAATGAATTATAGACAGAGAAATAAGAGGGATGGAGAAAGGAGGAGTCAGAAAACCCTCATTGCAAATCTCTTTCTGATCCTATCTTGGGTTAATTCAGGAAGCAACTGCCAACAATGGAAGAGATGAATGGTTAACATTGGGTCCTGAGATGAAGTAAGAAGATAGGACTGCAACAGGGATGGTTCACCATGCTTTAGGAGAGCTCTGTTCCTGAAGGAGCAAAGAAAGTGATAGCCTGGATCTCTCTGATAAGGAAGGAGGTTCCAGAAAAAGGCAGCATTCGGAGAGGAGTGTGGAAACCCTGAGGATGGCTGGTAGACATAAGGCCTCTCGGTCACTTTCTCATGGGTGGGATACAGTGCACTCACGACGTAATGGAGGACACGTATGTTTGGACCGGTGTCTCAATGCCTACGTGGTTGGCTGGCTCCAAGGCAGGACAGGATGGCTCAGAGGCATGGCAGAGGAGATTTGCTCAAGACATGGCAGCAGCAAGAAAGCAGAGAGCAAAGGAAGGGAGGAATTGGTAAGAGAGAGACAAGAACCTGTCCAGGCAGTGCCCCCAGTGACTCACCTCTCCTGAACAGACCCCCGCCTCCTAACAGCAAGTGACCTATAACCCAATAGTCTTCCAAAGGTCCCATCTTTGAGCTCATGAGCTTTGGGAGGACATTCAGGTACAAACCATAACATACAGAAAGAGGAGAAGGGAATGGGGAAGGGGAACAGAAGGAAAGGAAGAAGAGAAAAAAGAGAGATTAGAGAGGAAAAGAAGGAAGGGTTTCTCCAAGTAGCATGGTACTAAAAGAGGGCACAAGCTTTGGAATGGGGCCTCACTTTGAAATTTGGTCCTGTTCGCCTACTTGAACTTCACATGTTAAAATGCAGTGGCAGGAATGTCTGCTTTAAGAAGGCAGTGATACGAAAAGAGGTTATACGATAAAGTAGAAGTACAGTTTTCTTAGAAAGAAAAATGCTAAAATGAGTGTTAAGTTATTATTCAGCAGGAGGAAAGAGGCGAATGATCACAGAGGAGGAAAGGAACCAGTACGAAAAAAGAGAAGAGAAAACATTAAGAAGATAAAAGAGAAGAGAAAATATTAAGAAGAAAAAAGAAACATGAACAGAAAACAGAAGTGGAAAAGAGACTTTCTTCTGTTGCATCATATAAAAGAAATCCCTACTTTGCTTTCTGCATTGCATCCCAATAACTTTTGTTTTATCTCTACCATTCTAATGAAGTTTCAGATAATAATATGTCTTTAGAGCCCCCACCGTCTTTAACAAGAAGGAAACCTATGCTGTCTTGGTTAAAAGCTTGTTCTACAATTTTTATAACAGCTGATCTAAGGATCGAATTTAGTAATTCTTAGTATTGCTTCGTTGTTTGGTTGTCTGGAGAATGAAGTTTGGGCTAGCAGAAGGCAGGAACTGAAGAGATATTTCAGAGCTGTATTACCAAACACATTCAGCAAGAATACTGTGTGCATCTGTAACTTGATAACATTTCAACAGCATCTGCTCTCTGAATGCACATAAGAAAACTTGCTCGGGGAGGAATTTGTGTGTGTTAACAAACACTAGGTTGAGAACTGGAGTCTGCGTGAAAGTGATGCGATCACATATGCACAGAGTTTGCAGTTTACCCGTACAGCTGGCAAGTGAAATGGTTTAATGAATGGAAATATGAATGCATAATTTCATTATGAGTCATCATTATTAAAATGAAAACCTGATAGATACATAACTAGAAAATGTAACTATCTATTATAGATACAAGAGATAATTATAATTCGTGCTCTGAATAATACTGTGAATACATTTGTCCTGTTGTGACTATTTTCTAGGAATTATAGAGGAGTTGGCTTAAAACCTGCTTCCTTCCTGTTATATTCCTGTGAATATTGAAGCTTACTCATGATGAAGTGACCTTCAGTTCCTCTGTAAGTGCATAAAAGCAGCATTTCCTAGTGTAAACTTTGTGCTTAGCCCTAGAAATTCAAAGATAACTGTTGAAGAAAACGAACAGTACAGCAGTAGCCAACTTGTGAGGTAGAATGAGACGCTTTCATTGCTGTGCATCAATTTGCATAAAGATTCTCTTTCTGCTTTGGATTTTTTAAAAAGAAGTTTATTTATGAAGTCATAATTTTCAGAGTTTACATTTATAGAGTATATTTATTCACATCCTTAGATGTTTAATCCTTAGAACAATGTTATTGGGAGGCAGGACAAATATCTCCCTTTCCATTGAAAGAAATTAGGGATGAGTAAGATTAAAGGATTTGAAAAGAAGACACCTACAAGTGCCTCTTCTAACTAGTGTTCTTTTTATTTCATGCAAATTTAGTTTCTAATTTTTTTATTAAACTTATATTTTGTGACATCTGGAAATATAAGCACTAGAAGGTTTTTTTCTAAGCTTAAAAATATGGAATAGAAAGAGAAGCCACAGAGCAGGGGAAAAGCATTGCAGAAGATGCATACAATAAGTGAGTGTTTTCCAAACTGTACAAAGAACATTTAAAACTGAACAATAAGAAACCAAACAACTCAATTACAACATATGCCCACACCTAATAATACCTTACCAAAAAGATATACAGATGTAAATAAACATATGAACAGATATTCTATCTCATAACCATCTATGAAATGAAAATAAAAGAAATGACCTGCCACTACACACTAACATCTCCACTGGGTAAAAATAAAGCACATTTATAACACCAAGTGGTGGGAAAGATATGGTGCTATGCAAAGTCTCATTCAGAGCTTGTGAGAATGCAAAATGGTACAATCACTTCAGAAGAAAAGTCAGTGATGTCTCATAGAACTAAATGAACTCTAATCATACTGTCATGCTTTGAATGTGTCCCCCCAAATTTATGCATTGGAAATGTATCTCCAGTGTAACAACATTTAGAGTTAGGATCTGCAAGAAGTGATTGTGAGGGCTCATGAAGGCAGGGGGACTCTTCATGAGTGGATGACTATGTCATTGTGAGATGGGATACTTATGGCAAGAGTGGGTTTGGTGTCCCTCTCTCCTCTCTCCTTTCTCCTCTCTTCTTTCTTTATCACTTCTCTCTCTCCTCTCTGTCTCTCTCTCCCTTCTCTCTATGTCTCTCTCTCCTGTCTCTCTGTCTGTCTCTCTCCTCTCTCCTCTCTGTCTCTCTCTCATCTCTCCTCTCTTCTCTCTTTATCTTTTCTCTCTCGCTTCTCTTTCTCTCTCTCCTCTCTCTGTCTCTCTCTCTCCCCTCTCTCTCATTTTTGTACGTATTCTCTTTTGTTTTTCTACCTTCTGTCATCCAGCAAGAAGTTGCCACATGTGGGGTGATCAACCATGAACTTCTGAACCTCCAGTACGATATGGAATAAATTTCTGTTCTTTATATATTGCCCTGTTTCAAGTAATCTGTTACCGTAGCATGAAAGAAACTGAGAAACATGTGATCTGGCAATCGGGATCCTTGGTATTTACACAAAGGAGCGAAAATTAACCTACATGTGGGATATTTACAGCAGCTTTATTCATAGTTGCCCAAGCTTGAAAGTAATCATGATTTGTTTTAGTAGTTGAATGGATAAACTCTGGTAATCCAAACAATGGAATATTATTTCATGCTGTAAAGAAATGCATTATCAAGCTATGAAGAGACAAGGAGGGAACTTAAATCCATATTACTAAGGGAAAGAGACCAATCTGCACCAAGTAAATACTGATTCCAAATGTCAGACACTCTGGAAAAGGAAAAACTAGGGAGACAGTAAAAAGATTAGTGTTTGCCACGAGATGAGAGGTGTGGGGAGGGATGAATAGGTAGAGTGCTGAACATTTTCAGGTAAGTGAGAATACTCTGTATGATTGTAATAATGATAGAAGCATAGCATTATACCTTTGTCTATAGTCATTTAATAAACAACACCAAATGTTAGTATCGATGTAAATGGTGGAATTCGGATGAACATGGTATGTCCGTGTAAGTTCAGCGACTGTAACAAGTGCAACACTCTGGAAAGGAAGGAAGGAAAAAGGAAAAAATATATGCATGAACAGTACAGTTGAGATAGTTATACTGCTAGTTTCTCTTAGTTTATTGAAAAGAAAGGTTCATACTAATATTGTTTGGACAATACCTCATACTTATGTCTTGCACTGAGTAACTGCTCTGAAGATAGCAATACACAATGTGTTAACTATTATTACTCTCGTATTATAGTGTTTTGAAATTGTTTCTTTTTTTTCTTGATAAAAATTTTTAAAATGCAGCACTCTGGTGGTGGATCGTAGTAGTAAGGATGGGTATCTATGAGCAGGAAGGATAGGGAAAGGAACATGGAAAAATCTCTGTAGCTTTCAATTTTGCTGTGAACCTAAAATTACTCTAAAAATAGTCTTTATGGAAAATAGTGTCTAGTTTGACAGTTTGACGCCTGGGCATATATTTGAAGGAAATGAACAATAGGGTCATTGCAGCACTATTTATAACATCCAGGAGACATAAGGAACCCATGTGCCCATCAGCTGGTGAATGAGTGAAGCAAATGCAGTACGTGCACACAATGGAATATGACTCAGTCATAAAAATAATGAAACCCTGTCATTTGTGTCAACATGGATGATACTGAAAATCATTATGTTCAGTGAAATAAGCGAGGTATAGAAAGACAAATACCACATGTTCTCACTGATTTGTGAAATCTACAAAAAAATGGATTGCAAAATGTAGTATTTATATTCAGCAGAGTACTACTCTGCCATAAAGAAGGAGAAGCTTGGGTCATTCATTGGAAAATGGATGCACCTGGAGACCTTAATATTCAGTGAAATAAATGAGATACACAAGCTTAACCATCGCATGATTTTTCTAAAGTGAGAAAACCAAAATATAAACAAATTAAAGACTAGAACAAAAGATAATGATAAACAGGTTAGATAGATCTTTTGTGAGAGGAAAGGGGACCAAGAGTTGGAAAGAGGGGTGAGGCAGAAAAGGAAAAGGTGATAAAAAAAGGAGATCTGTTACATACGCATACCAGCTTCCCATGTTGAGTACATCTACTGTGTACTGAAAAAATGTACTAATAAAACCAAGACACTGAGGGTAGAGTGGTGTTTACCAGAGGCTGGAGAGAGGGCTGGGAGGGAGGCAGAGAGGCCGAGCAACGGGTAGCAAGTCACAGCTGGGTAGCAATAGTAAGACTTGGTATGCTTTTGTACAGTAGAGTGTAGATAATGATAAATTGTGGGATGTTTTAAAAAGCTAAAAAAACTGATTCTGAACATTCCCATAAAAATGAGGAACATTTGAGGAGATAAACATGTTCACCCTGCTTTGAATATTTTACAATGTCTGCATGTGTCAAAATATTATGGTATCTATTAATATGCATAATATTTATGCTTTTATGTGTTAGATGTGAATAAATTGAATTTAAAAATGTAAAATACTCTCAGAAAGAAACATTTTTAAAAAATCTTTTGGGACAAGGTCTCACTGTGTAGTTCAGATGGCCTTGAACTCAATATGTAACCCAGGCTGGCCTTAAATTCCTGGTGATTTGCCTGTCTCAGCCTCCCTAGGGCTGGGATTACAGGCATGTGCCACCACACATGGCAGAAAGAAGTCTTTATGAAAAGTGCATAAGATAGACATTACTGATATGTTTTTTCTTTTTTCCATTTGTCAAATGTGTGTTTATCTTTTACAGCTATTTATGTTTCAAGAACATCAAATAAACATTTAAAAAGGTAAATCATAGATTTTAAACCATTTTTCTAATTATTGAATTGACGTTGAATGGCTATGTTATTGGGAGCTGAATAAGACTTCTGATCTGGGGTCTAAACACATAGACCAATCTACTGATGTCACGATTTGGGCCATCTTCTTATAATCAGTACTTTTCCGTGTGTCTTTACAACAGTGAGGAAAGACAGTCCTGCAGGCATCCCTGGCCCTCGGGACACCTGGACACCGAGTGGCAGTTAATCTCACCTGTAGGTTTCACACTGTGTAGTACCATTTTATATGCATGTTGGTGAAATGGTAGAAGGAGGCAGGTGATGATAACATACAGGTCATTCATTCAGTTAATCTACATTTCTAGACAAGTAGCAACTGCCTCTCCAAGAGCTCTTCCAACAAACACAGATACATGCTGGAACTCATGCTAGAATGCCCACGAGAGAGCACTTGCATGGGGGGGCTTCCCACTTTCAGAAGTCATCATTTTTGGCAGGGCCATTGCATTTGGCAGACATGTTATTGGGCCTGCATTACCATCTTTCTAAAGCCTGTCAGGATACTGACATAAATAAGCTTTACAATGAAATATAAAGTAGACCACTGACAGCAGTGTGGGTTTTATTTCATTTGGATTCCCCCACTCCCAGGGCCTAGCTGCAGTCTACCTGCTTGTCAGGAACTTGGCCTAAAGGAAGGAGGCACTCCAGGCTGCTATTGTTATGCACCCTCTGCACAAGATAGCATTAGTACAGTACTGATACCTGCTGATTTTAATATAATAAGTTAATTAAAAGACATCTGTCTTCTCAACAAAACAAAGCAAAACCAAAAATCCATGGTATGCGGAAACCTCTAAGGCTGAGAAGGAAGGACAAAGATTTATGTGCATGTTGGTGTTTACATTCATGTGAGTATTTTAACTCACTTTATGCTGTTAGATGTTTAGGGTGAGAGAAGAACCATTTGACAAACATCCTTTTTAAGCAAAGCATGAGCAGTCATTGTAAAAGATACTGCTTTCTGTGCACACTGTGCTGCCTGCCTTAATGTCATGAATTGATTCAAATTGTTTACCTTTCATGGTCATTTTGACATTGGGAAAGAGCCAGAAGTATCATGGTGCCAGATCCAGTGGACAAGACCGGCAGAGACACACTGTAATGTGTTTAGGAGACTGTATTTTGGTTGGATGGCATTCAACAGCAATGCTCATTGTGTGTTTTATAACAACTAGTACAGACACTCACTGAAGAGTACTTCCAGAGCTGCTTCACACAGTGGCTAGAATGATGGGGTAACTGAGTGATGGGGACTACATAGAGGGGGGTTGATAACAGTGTATTTTTTACTGCAATGATTTTTAAAATTTTAAATGTACACCATGCTTTTGATCAGCCCTTTTTTTTTTTTCCCCATCGGTACCAGGGATCGAACTCATGACTGCCTGCTTGCAAGGCAGGAGCTTATGCCGCTGAGCTAAATCCCCAGCCCCCGATCAGCCCTTTTATAAGTAGAATCATGGAAAGCTTTTCCTTTCTGTGCTAGGAGGATAATTGTTAAGAGTTTTCTCTATTCTAGACACCTAGGAGAAAATCTATGTATTTCCTCACTACAAATTTACTTAGGAAAGAGTCCATAAACTGAGTATAAAATGTACAGTTGCATACAGAATATACATATTACTAGGTTGTTTCCTTGAAGGTTCACCCGCACTATTTTAGTCTCAGCATTGAGTGTGACCCAATCGTGGCAGGGTGCTCATCTGGGTGGAAGGGATAGTTTGTTCCTCTCTCTCACTTGGAGAGGTTTGTTTCACTTTTGTTTTGCTTTTGGAATTGAAGAAGTCAGGTGTCTTGTCACAAGGGATCAGACAGAGAAGAGGCAAAAGAAGAGGGCAACTAATGCTTGCATTTTAATAACATTTTTTGGAAGTGATAATGATTTAATTGCCACAAGCAGAGAACGAAGGTAAAAATGTGCCGTGGGGCCTGGGCCCTTCTCCATATGTGTTGTTCCTGTGCCTCAGCCAGGAATCTCTCTCTGAATGTGTCCTTTGGAACCTGGTGTGTGACTGCCCCAGAGGATTCTGGTGTACACTGTACATGCACAAATCCACAACTTTGATTTGTAGTGTCTTCCTAGAAAATCAATTTGCTTAAGGAATTTGGAGACAGGAACAGGTGTTTCTCATACACACACACACACACACACACACACACACATATGAAGCTGCTAAGAGGACAGGTCAATAAGCAGAAAAGTAAAGGGCCTCTCTGAGAGAAACAGCTCAGATGCTGGAATAAAGTATCCAGATAGAGGGAATGGATTCCCTTGACCTAGGAAAAAAACTAAAGGGGGACAAAAAAAAGAAAAGAAAAACATGGATGGAAGGCTGTAGCCAGACGTGTTCTCACCAGAGCCGGTCCCACTGTGTATGAAATACCACTGGAATCTAAAGATGCATGGTTGCGGTGAAGGTGGGCATTAGCAAGTCCAAGGGCCTTGGCTGAAGGACACGCGGTCATGAAGGAGAGTGATGGAGCAGAGAACAGCACCAGCTCGGAGATCTGTACTGGCTCATGGTGAGTGCGGGGAATTCAGTCCTCTCATGGGAGTGGGCAATTGGCCGGGTGACATTTTGGAGTTGGGCAGGATAAGCCTGGAACCAGAACTGTAGCAGCTTCAGTCAGCCATTCCCAGCACAGAGCAGATTGGCGAGAATTGCTCAGACTGAATCCCGTCCCTGTGGGTGATCCGATAGCCAAGGATGAGGTCTCCCTGAAGCTATCCCTAACTGGCCCCATCCGTGTGGCACTCACTAATGTGGTGAAGACTCCCAGTGGTTGACCAGCTCAGGAGGGAGGGGCCAGCATGGCTCACCCTTGCTTGGTCACCAGCAGACTGGGGAGGGCAGCAATCCCTAGCCAACACACTTAAGATTAATCCTAATCAATGCAGGAAGTCCCAGGGACCCCCACTATCTAGTTGTCTGGAAGAAACCAGAAGCATGACAGAAGAAAGAAACAAAAGATGTTTCCAGACTCCAACGCAAACAGTACTGGTCCAGGAGAGGTAAACACAGAAGAGATCCAGGGTTACACACTTGTGGTGTCTGAAGCAACAGCATCTGACAAAAAGAAACAACTTTGTGAAACTATAAAATAACTTAAAACAGAAATATTAATACAAATAAAGGAAGCTATAAGAAAAATAATAAAAGAAATTCTAAGCACTTCTCAAGAAGACACAGGTGGAAGACTAGAGGAGCATAGAAAAAGGAGGGAAACCTTCAATGTAGAATATAAAAAAAATTAAAATACAGATTCAAAGAGATTACCAGGATATTAAAAACTCCATTGAAAGCTGGCAAAACTGCTTGAAAGAAACTAAAGATAGACTATCAAACCTTGAAGACAGATTTGCAATGTGTGATCATGAAAGGAAAGATCTCTTAAAAATAAGGAACAAGGAAGTAACAGTATAAAGGCTAGAAGATGACAAGATCTATAACTTAAAAATAAAAAGTGTGAGTGAAAAAGCAGGGGTAAACACAAATGAAATACAAAGGCTATTTACAGAAAGAATTAAAGAAAACTTTCCAAGTATAGGAAAAGGAAATGATATTCAGATATATGGGGCACATAGAACTTCAGCCAGCTATAACCAAAATAGATCTGTACCCAGACATATAATAATCAAGATCCCAGAAATTCAACACAAGAACAGAATATTAAAAGCTGTCAGAGAAAAGAAACAGGTCACCTATTAAGGAACATCCATCAAAATCATGACAGACTTCTCAACACAAACCATCAAATCAAGAAGAGCTTGGAGTGAAGTATTTCAAGCCTTGAAAGAAAATAACCTCCAACCCTGACAGATGTACCCTGCAAAACTATCTTTCAAAATCAATGGAGAAACAACATGCTTCCATGACAAAGAGGAACTGGGGGAGCTCATGACCACCAATCCAACCCTGTAAAAAATACTGAAGGACATTCTACAGAGAGAGAAAAAAGACCATGGTTTCAGGAATAGTGGCAGCAGGGGCTCACTGAACAGGGCAGACAGTGGAATGAAGGAGAAAAGTAGACAAGCAATGACAGAAAAATAGCATAGCAGAGATGAGGCGGAGAAGGTTGGCCATAGTCACTAACATAAGTGGCCTCAATACACAAGTAAAAAGAAACACAGGCAGAGTGGATCAGGAGATAGGGTCCACCAAGATGCTCTATGTAAGAAATATAATTAACCTGAAAGAGGGTTTGTGGACTGAAAGTCAAAGATGGGAAAACGATGCTCTATGTGACAGGGAACCAGAAAAAAGTGAAGGTAGCTCACCCACCAGCTGCAGATTGATTGGAAAGACATAACACTTTTATGCAATAGAGAACTACTCAGCCATAAGGAAGGAAAACCTTGAGGCTCTTGCAGGTAAATGGATACTATTTGAGATCAAGCTTAGGGGTAAAAAGTTTCAGAACCACTTAGGTAAATAGCGGCTTGCCTCCTTAATCTAAAAACTAAAGGAGTTAGTGGGATACAAAATGTACAATGCACCCTGTGAAAGTGAAAGGGGAGGAATTGTCCATAAAGAGAAGGCAGAGGACATTCTTAATCTTGTATCATGATTTGAAATCCATATTGTTTTCATCGCTCTGTTATTTTGGTTATATCCTGTTCCAGTTTGTCTACTTGTACTAGATTTGAGGGCATAGACAGCTATTCCAAAGATAGCAGGATATACTATGGTAACCATTTTTAATTTCTATTAACTTAATCTGAAGCCCTGTATTGCTTTCACTGTCTTGATTTGACTGATTTTATTTGAATCTATTTTGTTTGATTGCTGTCTTGTCTTGACTGATTTTATTCGAATCTGTTATGTTTGATAGTATCAGGTCTGAGAGTATAGGCAACTACTCTGAAGACAATAAGATTCAGTAGGGTACCCATTCTGGTTTGACTATTACCCTCTTTTGAAGTCTTATAGTGTCTCCAATGTTGTGTTTTTATTGATTTTGTTTTGTACTGCTATGTTCAATATTATTGTGCCTGATATGGGCAATTCTATTGAAGTTAACAAGAGACATCATGGTAACCATTGTAGATCACCTTGTATTGTGGTTTTAAATCCTGTACTATGCCCATCCTTTTGTTTTGAAGGACCCCATTTTGTTTTTTTCTCATTTGGTTTTATTCTTTTCAAAATAAAAATAAAAAAATAAAGACAAAATATATATGCTAACAGATGCATAAAATTAGTGTTTCCATCATTAAACCTGAAAATTTTCAGGTAAGCTCAGCAAATGAAACATCTTACTGACTAAACATCTTTGGGAATGTGGAGCTTTCTTAGTGATCAGGGAACCTTTTAATCAAAATAAACAGAGAACACATCCTCAGTGAGAACTGAGGAGGAGCATAGGATTTGTTGGTAAGTTAGAAGAGAGCTGTGCTTCTTCTTACACATAATAAGGAGTCTCTTTCTTACCTTTCTAAGAATCAGTGACTTTTGGGTGCTACACATACACAATGCTCCCAGTTAGATCAATATTCTGTAAATATTTTACTCAGTCAATATTAATTTCCATGAGTTCATGTTTTAATTCCTGCTGGTGAAGCAAATCAAGTTTTGTGGATGGGGTATATAATTTGGATGACATTCCTTATTTCTTTTTAAAGTACACTAATTACAAAATTGTGTCTCCAACTGAGCTTGAAATATTAGGGAATATGTAAGCTAGTGAGGGAAATTCAGAACAACCTAAAATTATTGAGACATGTGTCAAAACTGACATCCTTAATACCCTTTATAAAGCACTTGAGAGCAATAAACTTGATAGCATGATTTAACTATGTCCAAAAATACATAATAAGAAGCAGTACACCTTTGTTTTAAAAAAAGTATAGAATGTAAGCAAATGCTTGTTTCAAATACATTGTTTATTATGGAAATTTAAAATGACTTTTCAAGTATTCCATGAAGTGATCACTTCTGCAGAAAATTTAAAATTCTGTCGCACTCTTTTTGGAGAAAAAATTCACTCAAATTTTGCCAGCTAAATATGTTAGGTAGAAGCACTATAATGAATTACAAAATCAGATAAATGATTCAAAACAATTTGCCATTAGCTAAAAATGTCATGTTTTTCTTTTCCTTTGGAGGGTGGAGCTCAGAACAAAAGATACTTTGGTGACATCTTAATTATAGATGTGGCCAGATAGCAATTTTGTGGAAACCAGAGCAGTCACATCTTCATCAATGTTTATGAATTTTCTATTAGAAAACTGTGAAATAAAATAGAAACAGTTTATGATCCTGTGAGTATGAATGCTAACCCTGAAACTGTAGAGTAGAAAATCTACATGTGACGCTGTGTGTCTGAACAAGGAAATGGTGGCATATGAAAACCAAAACAAAACCCTGCCAATTTATTTTGAAAGAGATCAAAATTCACTTTACTCTGCTCCTCCTATTTTCATGATAATTGAATAATTGTTCATTTTTATTTGATACTGCATCATGACTGATCATACCTGGGATGAAATTAATTTACCAAATATGGCAGAATAAGTGATAGAATAATTAATAAGTGATGTCATCAGCAAAAACAATAGCAGGTGAAAAACTCTATTGATGAAGAGGAGATGGTATGATACAGTAAGCTAAATTCAGCTGACTTCTACTTTCCTGTCCCCGAAATGTGTATAAGAGTCAATGTAAGCTCTGAGGGCTGTCCTGTGTGGAAAACTTCAGGAAACAGACAAATACCTGGGAAACTGCCTACAGGAAGTCAGAAGGTCAGGACAAGAAAACAGCAAATCACTAGAAGGCTTGAACTCAGGATTGGTGAATTCCCAAGAGAGTTTCTTATTAGAATTGTTTGCTTTTTATGGAATTCAAGAAGGAGTGAATTAGAAAAATATGTGAGTTGGCTCCTATTTGGCTGAGGATAGGAGTGTGTGAGGATATGTTGAATACAAGAAGGCTTCTTTCAGCTGCCTGGAGAGGGGACCAAACTTTAGTCCTCGTGGATTAGGAACCATCTGTCCAGAAGGCTGCTGTTTGGATCCTCCCCAACGAGGCAGCCAAGAAAATCATGACCCATCTAAAAGGATTAAGCAGTTAGAAAGACACAGGTCATCACAAATGAACCAAATAGATAGTCGACACAGTGGTATTTCTTGGAGAGAGAAACCACATCTTTGTGTATGTGTGTGTGTTTGTATAAATAACTTATAGAAACTGAAGTTCTGCCACAATGTCTAAAGCTAGATGTATGATTTCCAGTGAAACTATTTTATTAAATATCGAAGAGGCTGGTCACTGCTGAGATGGAAGATCAAGTGCAAGATATATTTTGAGGCACAGAGCAAAAATATAAAGAGGCAGTGAAAGATAAGAGATTTGAGGATTTAATACAAAAAAAATCTAACCTAACTGATAAAAATAGCAGCCACAACTCAGAAGAAGGAAAAGTTAAAGCAGAGGCAATAAATTTTTTTAAGGCACCAAAATTCTTTTCCTTGAGCTGAATAAAAATTCAAAACCTGTCACAAGCAGGATGCATAGAGTTTTCTCATTGTAGTCTTAAAATGGCAATATATCCATAGATTTTTGCATACTAAGTGAGTACCTGTTAAAAGATTAAAAACAGCCAACGAAAGCAGAAGAAAAGAAGGCATGATGAGCAGGGCTATTTGTTACCTAAGTCTCACTCACATAGTGATCACAAAGATCACAAACACTGAACAGATGAAAGCTGGCTGGCAAGAGGGCCATAAGGCTCTGTATGTTCTTAAGGTAGAATCCTATTGCCAAAACAAAAATTCTGGTTAAAGCCTGCAATAGAGGTCTCTAACCTGATAACAACAGGAGTGAGTGAGGTTAAGGAAGGGACTATGTAAGAGTATTCAAAGGACTGTTACTTGGGGAAAGGAGGACTGGGATAGGTGTTTAAAATCACCTATTAAGGAGGACAGGGAGGGGCAAATTGAGGTGGAGGAGAACTATAGGACATAGGTTAGGCAGACAGCATGTTCAATGTGGAGAATTTTTACAACTTAGTGTTCAAAAACAGCAAGCGTGGGGGAAGGGAAAACAATCATTGATGGAATGAAATAGGATAAGAAAACTCCTAAATTAATGGGAGAGGGAGGGAGGAAGAGAGAGAGAGAGAGAGAGAGAGAGAGAGAGAGAGAGAGAGAGAGTGAGGGACCCTGTATTGGACAACAGCATAATCAAGCAAAAGTGAAAAAGAAAAAAAATACTTTGGAATAAAATAAAATAGAAAGTAGAAGCATTTTTACTTTAAAGTAAAATTAAGTGCACTGGTTGTTTCATTATATATAAATGAACAGAATTAATGTTAAGCAGCATAAATCAGAATCAGAAACATAAACTTAAATATTGCATAGTTTCTACTATCTGAGAAACCTAAAACATAAATAAGGAGAAAAAAGCAAAAGAGATCATAGGAAGTAGAAGATAAAACTTTCTCAAATGGGAAGGGGAACAAAAGGGAGAGGAGGAAGGAAAGGGAAGAAAGGGGATGAAGAAGAATTGAGATGTGTTATGCATATGTACCAACTTTCCACCAGAAATGTCATCACTGTATACTGCAAACATGTGCTAATAAAAGGTGACATAGGTAAAATATTTAGACTGTCATACTGAGTTAAAGCCAGTTCCGTCTATGTATATTATATTTATAACCAAACAAAGATTAATAGTGATGGAGAAACAAAAACAAAAGAGTGAAAAAAGATACCAAACAAATACAGGCTAAACGAAAGCTGCAGTGTTAATGGAAGTTGATATATTCAAACTTAAAAGCAATAGAGGAGGTAAAAAAGAAACATTGCCTACTGATAAAATTGATACTATCAGAAGAAGCTATGAGAGCCGTAAACCTGTAGTTATTCTTTCATCAATTAAAAAGCAGCCATTAGTGTTAGCTAAAAACATAAAGCAAAAATTATTAGAAAGTTGACAATTTTTAAAAAGATGTAATAGATGATACTATTGTAAGCATGCTCTGTTTATGCATTAGACAGACTGAATTAACAAAATGCAAATGAAATCATAGAGGAATATAATATCACATATTGATAAGTGTCTATAAAAAGCTCCTATCTTTTAAAGAAAACCAAAATAATGACAAAAAAATCACAGTAAAGATAATGATAATTACATGGTAAACTAATAAAGAAAAATAATAATTTTATAGAATGAATTTTACGGCCCAGGTTCCCCCCCCCTCTTTCTCTCTCTCTCTCTCTTTCTCTCTCTCTCTCTCTTTCTTAGTACTGAGGATTGAACTTAGGGCCTCTGCATGGAGCTGCATTCCCAGCCCTTTTTTCATTTTCATGTTGGGACAGCCTCTCAGGAAGCTGTCTGGGTTTGGCTCTCACACTTGTGAATCTCCTGCAGCAGCCTTTCAGGGTGCTGGGATTTCAGGCATGTACTACCCTGTCTGGCTCATGTTCTTTAGTTGAATACAAAATTAAGGTAGAAATAATGTAGCAGTGACCAAAATCAGATTATATATAAATTTAAAAAAGAAGCCACACTCCTGAATTGTAGCTCTCTCTCTCTCTCTTTTTTTTTTTTTTTTGGTACCAAGGATCAAACCTATGACTTCACACTTACCAGGTAGGTACTTACACCACTGAACTAAATCCTAGTCCTCTGAATTGAATTTCAATTTGTGAAGTCAAATGGAAAAACCTATTTTGTAGAAAATTACAAAGGAAGACCCTGTATGCTATAACTCACTGTTCTAAAATGCTACATTATTAAACATCTTTACTATTAAAAATGGGCCATGAAAAAGTAAAGCATGTAGCATGCCTCTGAATAGAATCAGAAAAGCAGCTTAAAAAAGAAGCAGTAATAAGTAAAGTGGGGCATAAAAAATAAAAAGGGAGGGTCTGTGGATTTAACTCAGTGGCATAAGGACCTGTCTGGTAAGAGTGAGGTCATGAGTTCGATCCCCAGTACAAATAAATAAATAAATAAATAATAAAAAGGGAAACAATACACAATGTTACATCCATTGTTAAATTCACCTTGTTTTGTTTTGAAAGCCTTGATTGTTATCGTTTTGGGTTTCTTGTTATTTTTGCAGTTATTTGTATGTCTCCTGTTTTTTGTTTCTCTGTGTTCTTTTTTTCTCTTAAAAATAAAGAATGGAGAGGAGCTAAAGATGGCAGACCAATAAGCAGCATGATATGGAGCCTCTCTAAGAGAGACAGCTTAGATGTTGAAATAAAACATTCTGGAGAGGTCTGGACAGAAGGAGATGGATTCTCTTGACCCAGGAAGAAATTGAAGTTGAAAAGAGCTGATCAAACATGAAGTCCCGGGGCTACCATTAGAGAAGATAAGATTAGCGGTTATGGTGCTCTTGCCGAGCCACCTGAATTTGTGCCAGACTGGCCTGAGTGCCCAAACTTGCACCAATGCCACTCTGCGTGAGGAGCTGAGCTGCCCCTTGCACAACTTGTCCAGAGCCTCAGCAAAATCGCACCACAGCTGCACTGAAGTCGGAGGTGGGAGAGCCCAATGGAGAAAGGAGCCAGAGAGGGACAGCATTATCCCACACTGAGTGCTGGGATGAGACCCTCCCACTGGAAAGGGATGACCAATTGGAAAACATGTTGGAATCTGGCAGGACAGGCCTGAACAAGGAACAGCAGTGACTTCAGTTGGTTGCACCTCTCTCAGAACAAATTGGTGGGATCTTCTTGGTCTGGGTCACACCCCTGGCCAGGACCCAATAAGTCCTCCCAAACTGATTCCCTATGTACAGCACACACTAATGCAGTGAAGGCCCCTGAAGGTTGACTGGCCTAGAGGGGAGGGGCCAGCATATGCTGCCCCTTTTTGCACTTCAGTGACTAACAGCAAACTGCAGAGGGCAGAAACCCCTAGCCAGCATGCCCCAGAATAACCAAAATCAACAAGGGAAGGGGCTGGGACCTCCACTATACACTTGTACGGAACATACCAAAAATATGACAAGAGAAAGAAACAAGAAAAAGCCCCAAGCCCCCAACCCTGAGAATATTGATCCATGAGAGGTAAATACAAAAGAGATTGAGGGCAACAAACATGCAATATCAAACATGGCATCAGCAGACATAAAGAGATATCTTCAGAACCTTGTAGATGAGCTCAAAATTGAAATATTAATTCAAGTAAAGCAAGATATAAGTAGATTAATAAAAGAAATGCTGAGCACCTCTCAAGAAGACACAGATGGAAGAATGGAGGAACACAAGTAAAGGAGAGAAATGTTGGATGAAGAATATAAGGAAAACCTAGAATACATGAAGCAGATTCAAAGAGATTACCAGGAAATTAAAAGCTCCATTGAAAGCTGGCAAAAAAGCTTGAAAGAAACTAAGGATAGACTATCAAAACTTGAAGACAGGTTTGCAATGTGTGATCATGAAAGGAAAGTTCTCTTAAAAATAACAAGGAAATAGTAACAATACAAAGGCTAGAAGAGGACAAGAGGATCTATAACCTAAGAATAAAAAATGTGAGTGAAGAAGCAGGAATCAAAACAAAGGAATTACAAAGGCTATTCACAGAAATAATTAAGGAAAACTTCCCAAGCATAGGAAAAAGAAATCGTATTCAGATGTATGAGGCATACAGAACTCCAGCCACCTACAACCAAAAAAGAGCTACACCCAGACACATAATAATCAAGATCCCAGAAATTCAATATAAGAACAGAATATTAAAAGCCATCAGAGAAAAGAAACAGAGCACCTATAAAGGAAAACCCATTAAAATCATTAGACTTCTCGACACAGACCATCAAATCAAGAAGAGCTTGGAGCAAAGTATTCCAAGCCCTGAAAGAAAATTAACTCCAGCCCAGATTGATGTTCCCTGCAAAACTCTCTCTAGAAATTAATGGAGAAACAAGATGCTTCCATAACAAAGAGGAACTGGGGGAATTTGTGACCACCAATCCAACCCTGTAAAAAATACTGAAGGACATTCTAGAGAGAGAGAGAGAGAGAGAGAGAGAGAGAGAGAGAGAGAGAGAGAGAGAGAGAGAGA